>JAMKCH010029731.1:0-19479 GCA_023653785.1 Ophioderma brevispina | reverse complement strand
GAGGTGTTTTTGTTTTAGTGTATAATCTCGGTTCAATGGTGCGACTTCCTTAAAACACACTTCTACCCACTCCCCGCCGACCACATAATTAAATAGATCTAACTTTAAATCCACCAGGAATAAAAGACCTGAGAAATAAGATCTTGGTGTACATTGTGGTTTATTCGTTCTTACCAGTGTGATTTATTTGCAGCTACGTGACTTGTATTTGTCCGGTAGCATTTTCAGTTTTGTTCCGTGAACAGTGACCAAGGGGTTTTCACTCCCGTTGGTTGCCAAGATGGGGGGGGGGGGTCCATGGGCCCCCCTAAGGAAAATTTCCCGAGGGATTTTTACACGAAACTTATACCACATGGGAAGGCTCCTTAGCAACAACAAATCAGCAATAAAAATGCGATTGTTATTGGTGCACAATTAGGGGAAAACACTTGTTTTCAAAAACCACACGAAAATTGGGCAAAAGACGGAAAATTAACATCGTCAACCTGAGCTCATTTGTAACAAAACTCCCGAGGGGGGGGGGGGGGTGGTTACCACCCCCCCCGTGATTTCGGTCTGACACCCGATCTGTAAATTTTGGTACCAAAGGATAGATTAGAGTTTATTCTTCCATGGTACCAAAATAAGTACTACCCATCCCATTATGACGTCACCATGACGTTCATAGTTGAGGAAAGTACGAAAAAAATATGAATATAGGGTTGGAAATGTGATATGCGCAATTTTAGCGCACTCAAAACACCCTATTATAGCTCTTAAAATGATGTCATTATATAAAAACTGTTCATTTCCCAATCAAGTAGAGTTAAAAACCGCATAAAATCTGTTTCCTACCGTTTGGCAAAAAAAAATTGAATTTTCCACTGTGTGTGTCTATGGAAATGGCAGTTTTGCTGCATGCGAACTTTATGACGTCATTGTACGAACGCTAGCTGGGTACTTATTTGGGTATCAAGGAAAGAGGAGGACCATATCTTCTGATTGGTACCATAAATCAAGTGTCTGTGATGTTCCTGTGTTGTGTAGGCCATTTGTTGTTACTTCTCTTCGGAGGGGGGGGGTGGTTACCACCCCCCCTATCGATCACTTTGGGATCACCTGTATCTTACCTATACCCCGGTGGATGTTTGTTTTTGGATTAAAGGAGCGGAAAACATGTCAATTGACAATTACATAAATTAAATTTTGGCACCAAAAAGGGGGTTTTAGCAAGCAGGGGAACAAAACCTGAAGGGGGGGGTGGTAACCACCCCCCCCCCCCCTTCGGAGACGAGGGTTCAAAATGAGCCGTGCGCGTACATCAAACATTGAAAACTTTTTTTTATGTTGATACACTATTCTAGAAAGACAAATTATCATATTTAACACAAAACCAACAGTTTTAGGTAATCATGTATTTTTTACCGGGTTGTGTGCAAAATACACGTCATTGTCCCATAGAGTTGTACCGTAACGGGTTTGGACCGTACATGATGAAATTTTTTGTTTTCAGCCATAAAGGGTAATTATTTTTATGTTACTAAAAATTGTGTACTTCACATGTATGTGTGAAGATATTCAGCAAAAAAAACACTTCTTTGGTTCTCGATTTCTTATTCTTATTTTTAAAAATATTCTCAGAGACTTCCGTTAGTGCCAAGGGGGGGGGGGTTCCATGGGAACCCCACTAATGAACTACTTAACGGCTTGGCCGTTTAATTATTTTGGTATGAAAGAGCGCATTTAAAAGTCAGCCAATTACAAAAAAAATTCGGCGCAAAAATCCCACGCGTAAAGCGGCCAGCGCGAAACAAATTTGGGGGTCCTAGGGAAACACCAACCTTTGGGGGGCCCGCCCCCCCCCCCGTCACTAAGTAGGTCCCAGAAAACAAGAAAAATTGAGTGGAGAATTCCCGGGGTGGCAATGGCGGCCATCTTGATTTTCAAAATTCGCTGCCATTTTGGTAATTTTCAAATCATAACACGAGTTGTGAAGGTGTTAGGAAGCTAGTTTGTGCCGAAAATGGAGGTTAAACACCCACCAAATCTGGAAAGATAAAGCAGATTAGAATGAGCAACATTAAGACTAGCAGGCATTTGAAAAACAGAAATGGCCTGGAAATTACCATGTTTATTGTACCTTTTAGCAGGAGTAATTTCAGTGGTGAGATTCATACAAATTTAATTTTGGTGGCACAGTCTCATTTAACTAGTCAAGATTGCAATAAAGATGTTTGGGAATTGTTGAGAGCAAATAGTAAGTCTTCCAATCCATCTGTATTTCAAATGGCTGCAGTCCAAAATGACGGTCAAAGTCTTTTTTTTTGGTATAACATTTTTCAATATAAAATAGGCATTTATGCTGGACCTGAATGCTATGTTGCATTTAGCTTCCACGAGTTAGTGATATCAACCCGGTCAGGCAGGTATTTTACTACACAAAGTGCCGACGTAGAAGTGTTTTATAGTCCGGCGCACGCATAGTCCACCTACAACGGTAAAGACTATGGCAAATTGAATCAGTTGACTGTTCACGCATTATTCAGTGTCGCCTATGGAGCCTGGATTATATCTCCTTTTAAATCGATGCTTTTAAGTCCGGGCGCCCCACAGACACACAACGGAATAAAGCGTTATTAAAACTTTTTAACGTGGCCTGATAGTCAACTGAAGCTATTCTTCACCACTGCAGGTGGAGTATGAGTCCAGATGACCTATCTCCTGCCACACGTTAAATGCTTTAGGCACTGAATCGCAGTGACGTTCACTGACTCGAGAAAGATAATAGCACTGTAATATCCTTTGTTCATAATAGTTACAATTGTAGTGGAACGGGCCGAGTCGAGATGAATTCTACTTAAACATTACGAAACATTATTTAACTTTGTTAAAGAAGATAGCAAAAGCATGTCCTATGTGCATAGAACAACCATGATTACACCACTGTAGACCTGTATAGCGCAGCTATTTGTAGGCGTACATTTCATTTAAACTCCTGCAAGGGTTAGTCCATGAGTGTTGTATTATTAAAAGTGCAGCTCTAGCCGGAGAGTCGACGACACTCTGATTGTGTCTGTTTCTGCACTTGTAAATCCACACATTCGAGAAATTGAAGGTCTCACCAGCATCTAAGAAGCACACACAAAGCTCCATTCTACCATGTCTAAATGCCTACACAAATAAACTGATGGCCACATCTGATTTTTATCCGGGATTTTATTCACCATACACAGACGTCCTTTAGACTAGCCATTCTGCGCTACCCAAACCTCATAGAGACACATGTTTTGTAGCCAGGAGAGTATATTGAGAATACCACATGTCAATGGGAGATTTAATGGCACTGGCAAGGGAATGAAAGCTGACATTTTGGAAGGGCTTGGAAGAATTTGGCTCAGATGATGTCAAGGGGATGCCCGTTCACAGCTTGGAGTGGGCAAAACGCCAGCTGAAGCAATCCTATTAGCCGCATTAAAAGCATTGTGTGTCAGTTGTATTACCTTGTATGGAATTAAACAGTAGAGATGTTACAATGGTTTCTGTTTTGGATGGCTGACGAGACTTCCATTTCTGAAGTGAATTTTTTTTGTCGCGCCAAGTAACAACAAGGCAAGGAAACAGGCACAATTGAATGGTTTGCCTCCTACCAGAGCAGCAATTTACTAGCTACCATGCGCTACCCCCACGGCGATGATTAGGTACAATGACAATGTATCAAATCCAAAGTTATTATGGAGACCAGTTACGCGAGATGGATTTAGTGGATCACAAATTCAAGCCAGTGATGACATACCAGTGTGAGTCAAAAATGATTGTTTCCCAATCAAGTAGAGTTAAAAACCGCATAAAATCTGTTTCCTACCGTTTGGCAAAAAAAAATTGAATTTTCCACTGTGTGTGTCTATGGAAATGGCAGTTTTGCTGCATGCGAACTTTATGACGTCATTGTACGAACGCTAGCTGGGTACTTATTTGGGTATCAAGGAAAGAGGAGGACCATATCTTCTGATTGGTACCATAAATCAAGTGTCTGTGATGTTCCTGTGTTGTGTAGGCCATTTGTTGTTACTTCTCTTCGGAGGGGGGGGGTGGTTACCACCCCCCCTATCGATCACTTTGGGATCACCTGTATCTTACCTATACCCCGGTGGATGTTTGTTTTTGGATTAAAGGAGCGGAAAACATGTCAATTGACAATTACATAAATTAAATTTTGGCACCAAAAAGGGGGTTTTAGCAAGCAGGGGAACAAAACCTGAAGGGGGGGGTGGTAACCACCCCCCCCCCCCCTTCGGAGACGAGGGTTCAAAATGAGCCGTGCGCGTACATCAAACATTGAAAACTTTTTTTTATGTTGATACACTATTCTAGAAAGACAAATTATCATATTTAACACAAAACCAACAGTTTTAGGTAATCATGTATTTTTTACCGGGTTGTGTGCAAAATACACGTCATTGTCCCATAGAGTTGTACCGTAACGGGTTTGGACCGTACATGATGAAATTTTTTGTTTTCAGCCATAAAGGGTAATTATTTTTATGTTACTAAAAATTGTGTACTTCACATGTATGTGTGAAGATATTCAGCAAAAAAAACACTTCTTTGGTTCTCGATTTCTTATTCTTATTTTTAAAAATATTCTCAGAGACTTCCGTTAGTGCCAAGGGGGGGGGGGGTTCCATGGGAACCCCACTAATGAACTACTTAACGGCTTGGCCGTTTAATTATTTTGGTATGAAAGAGCGCATTTAAAAGTCAGCCAATTACAAAAAAAATTCGGCGCAAAAATCCCACGCGTAAAGCGGCCAGCGCGAAACAAATTTGGGGGTCCTAGGGAAACACCAACCTTTGGGGGGCCCGCCCCCCCCCCCGTCACTAAGTAGGTCCCAGAAAACAAGAAAAATTGAGTGGAGAATTCCCGGGGTGGCAATGGCGGCCATCTTGATTTTCAAAATTCGCTGCCATTTTGGTAATTTTCAAATCATAACACGAGTTGTGAAGGTGTTAGGAAGCTAGTTTGTGCCGAAAATGGAGGTTAAACACCCACCAAATCTGGAAAGATAAAGCAGATTAGAATGAGCAACATTAAGACTAGCAGGCATTTGAAAAACAGAAATGGCCTGGAAATTACCATGTTTATTGTACCTTTTAGCAGGAGTAATTTCAGTGGTGAGATTCATACAAATTTAATTTTGGTGGCACAGTCTCATTTAACTAGTCAAGATTGCAATAAAGATGTTTGGGAATTGTTGAGAGCAAATAGTAAGTCTTCCAATCCATCTGTATTTCAAATGGCTGCAGTCCAAAATGACGGTCAAAGTCTTTTTTTTTGGTATAACATTTTTCAATATAAAATAGGCATTTATGCTGGACCTGAATGCTATGTTGCATTTAGCTTCCACAAGTCGGTGATATCAACACGGTCAGGCAGGTATTTTACTCGCACACCTAAGTGCCGGCGTAGAAGTGTTTTATAGTCCGGCGCACGCATAGTCCACCTACAACGGTAAAGAATATGGCAATTGAATCAGTTGACTGTTCACGCATTATTCAGTGTCGCCTATGGAGCCTGGATTATATCTCCTTTTACATCGATGTATAAAGTCCGGGCTCCACAGACAACAACGGAATAAAGCGTAAAACTAACGTGGCCTGATAGTCAACTGAAGCTATTCTTCACCACTGCAGGTGGAGTATGAGTCCAGATGACTATATCTCCTGCCACACGTTAAATGCTTTAGGCACTGAATCGCAGTGACGTCACTGACTCGAGAAAGATAATAGCACTGTAATATCCTTGTTCATAATCGTACATTGTAGTGGAACGGGCCGAGTGGAGATGAATTCTACTTACAACATTACTAAACATCCTATTAAACTTTGTTAAAGAAGATAGCAAAAGCACTGTCCTCTGTGCATAGAACAACCCATGATTACACCACTGTAGACCTGTATAGCGCAGTCTATTTTGTAGGAGTACATTTAAAACTACCTGCAGGGTAGTCCATGAGTGTTGTATTATTAAAAGTGCAGCTCTAGTCGGAGGTCGACTGACCCTCTGATTGTGTCTGTTTCTTGCCTTGTAAATCCACACATCGAGAAATTGAAGGTCTCACCAGCATCCAAGAAGCACACACAAAGCTCATTCTACATAGTCTAAATGCTACACAATAAACTGATGCCACATCTGATTTTATTCCGGGATTTTATTCACCATACACAGACGTCCTTTCTATATACTAGCCATTCTGCGCTACCCAAACCTCTGTAGAGATACATGTTTTGTCGCAGGAGTATATTAGAAGACCACATGTCACTGGGAGATTTACTGGCAAGGGAAAGCTGACATTTTGGAAGGGCTTGGAAGAATTTGTCTCAGATGATGACAAGGTGTATGCCCTTTCACAGCTTGGAGTGGCAAAAACGCCATCTGAAGCAATCCTATTAGCCTGCCATTAAAAGCATTTGTGTGTCAGTTGTATTTACTTCGTACGGAATTAACAAATGTAGCAGATGTACAATGGTTTCTGTTTTGGATGCTGACGAGACCTTCCATTTCTTGAAGTGAAGATTTTTTTTGGTCGCGCCAAGTAACAACAAGGCAAGAAACAGGCACAATTGAATGGTTTGCCTCCTACCAGATCAGCACTTTTACTAGCTACCATGCGATACCACTACGGCGATGATTAGGTACAATGACAATGTATCAAATCCAAAGTTATGGCGACCCAGTTACGAGAGATGGGATTTAGTGGATCACAAATTCAAGCCAGTGATGACATACAGTGTGAGTCAAAATGATTGTTCCCGATGATAAAAAATATTAAAAATATTTGTAATCTTTTAGAATATTATTATGTACTTTATGTTAACAAATAATTAGTTCTGTAATCGCCATTAAAAAAAGCCCGACATTCATGTTTTTTTTTTCAAGTTATGGCCTCATTTTTAGAGGCTCCCGAAATGCCGCGTGTACAAATTTAGTACAGTAAACCATAGAAGATGAGTAAACATGTAACAGTGTAATTCACAAATCAGGATCCAGAAAACGAGATAGGCAAAGACATTTCTTGTTTGTTGCATTTATTCACTACAGTGAAGCACAAAAATATTAATATTTATCATGAAAGAAAATTGTTCCAAAAAAGTCTGATCTTTGACCTTTAGCCAACTAAGGTGTATCACTTAAATTGAAACCTGGTTTTGGTGTGTATTTTTCAATATCATTTTTTTGCCTTAGTTAATAGTTCAAAACGAGTTCATTCCAACCTTGAAGAATTCGAAACAGTCAAAATATAATTGCACTTGTTGTTGTATTAGTCCCAATTTGATAACTGGTCGTGTTATTCTCATTGGGGCATTTATACCATTTATCCACCAGAGTGTGTAAAGCACACATTAGTATCACACTTGAAATTTGCGCTTCAATTACCAAATCAATAGAATCTTGTACAAAGGCAAAATTGAGGGCGTATTTTAAATGAGTGAAGATATTGATGCTCTGAACCAAAATGAAAAATTCAAAATTCCTGTGTGAAAGTAATTTCAATGTCACTTTTGATGTATTTACAATTTTAAGAGGTACCTTGCACAGTTTTGACAAGAAAAAATCAGGATATTTGGGGAACCCAAAAGCATGTGACTCACACTGTAGTGGCTCCTACTCCAGATGCAATAATTCATTTGGTGAAGTGTGATTGTGACAAGTCTTGATGTGCCAATAATTTAGTGCAATGTATAATGGACTGAACTGTGCAGAACTTACTGGATGTTCCATTGAGTCTGATGATTCAAGAAATTGTGGATCTAACCAATGCCCATCCTGGCAGCTGAGGAAGACAACCCGTGAGTTAGAACCTTAACATTGTGGTAAATAAAGAAAGTGGATTGATGGTGAGCGTGCAAAGTTTAATAAAGTTTAATCTGATGTTTAGTACTGTTATATGTAGAATTATCGCCACTCGACTCGATCAGAGCTACTTGCATTCCGGTCTATCAGAAATGCCCTTGGAATAACTTATATTGCATGAAATTACACCAAAAATAATGAATTTTATAAGGTCATAGTGATTGCCATTTTGAAATACAAATTTTACAAGATGGATTGAAAGAATCACTTTTTACTCTTACCAAATCTTTATATACAACTTGACTAGTTAAATGGAAATTGTGACCCATTATTAAATTTGTATGAAACTCACCACTGAAATTACTTACTTACTGCTGAAAATGTACAATAAACATGATAATTGGCGGCCATTTTGAAAAAACAAAATGGCTGCCAGTCTTAATGTTCCTATTCTAATCTAGCTTATCCTTTCCAGAGATTGTAGATGTTTAAACATTACACGTTTTGGCACCAACAACTGTTTCCGAGCACATTCACCACTCGAGTTATGATTTGAAAATATACCAAAGTGGCAGCCATTTGAAACCAAGATGGCCGCCATCTGCCACCCCTGGGAATTCTCCATCAAAACTGTTCTTGTTCTCTGGGACCTACTTAAGGTATCTAAATAGATGTGATCCTTTAATCATTGAAATCCCGCGGGATTCCATAGTCCCTTGACTAAAAGATTTATTTTGGTAAACGGGAGGTACACACAAATGACTTTGACATTAAATAACTGAGACCAGCGATTTTCTAGATATAAAACATTCTCTTTCTTTTTGGTCACGTGTATGACATACAAAAGTCAATTAAACTCTTTGTTAATTACTTGCCTATTTCCTATAAATTTGCAATTTTCCAACACTTTTTAAAAATTGAAGTCAACACCATACTTGAAAGGCAATAATTTCAAAATAAAGTGAATAACTATTCAATACAAAACTAAAGAAGCAAAATGGTGTAATAATATCACTTTTTACCCCAAAATATTAAACACGTTCATTTATGCAAATGAGAGTGTTTGAGTTGAACATATTGTTAAAAAGTATCCTGCAGGGAACCCGGAAGCATGTTTAACGTGATAATGTAAAGAAATTTGGAATACCATTAACTTCATTTTTTAGTCTCCAAGGGGGATTTTTTTTTTCAGAATTGAGATTTTGACACAAAGTTGTTCCTTGAGGCCCCAGCTCCAAATTGCTTTTAGTTTCATCTCAACAGGATGAATACTTTTTTGAGTTATCACATTTTTTTCAATCCAAGATGGCCGCCATTACCATGGCAACGCCGTCACATGACTGCCGCGCAGATCACCGAAGAGTCGATGTGTAAAGCAGCGGTCAAGACGAAAAAAATTTTATGATAAACTTGATGAGGAGGAAAAGATATTTTACCAGGCTGGAGCTGTGAAGTAGCTATTTTATTGATTAAAAGCACTTGTTGAAAGTCAAATAATCTTGAAAACGGGACTTACATTTATCAAAACTTTAATTGCGTTTTTCTCCATGTTCGTCACGGGAACATTCATATCTCAAGAACCATAGGGGGTAGGCACTTCATTTTTTCACTGTTTTTTCTATCTTTAGGACCCACCCAATATGACACAAAATTATTGAATTCAAGCCTGGGAACATGTTTATGTTTATTTTGACCAAAACCATAATTATGGTTTCTGCTGTTTCAGATGTAACCAGACCTTTACCATGCTTACCATGCTTAGTATGTGGTAAATTTTGGTTCAATGACTAGCTTTAAACCTCAGCTCCAAATGGGCTTGTGTTTCATCTCAATAGAATAAATACTTTTTGAGATATTACTGTTCCAGTATTGACACATCGCAAATTTTTCAATTTTTTTGGCGGCCGTTACCATGGCAACGGGTCAAATGTTCCAAAAATTTTGCATGTACTTGTATGCAAAAAGGTTTAGGGTATGACTACAAATACCAACACTTGAGATTACTACTTCTGATTAGTGAGGAAAACAAGTTTTTTTTTAAATATGTGGGTCGGACTAGGATTCCCCCTTATAAGTTGAAGTGATTTATTGACAAAGAACCAAAATATGTCATTAAGGCAAAGACATGTACTCCACATTATCTTATTTTACTTTACCTCTATTCATGTCATTCTGCACATGGTCGGGTCATCATGGGAATCAAGGGGAATCATAAATTTTCAATTGTTTTACATTAATCATTCAACATTTTGGAAGACTCATCTGCAAAAACCAGAAATATAATCCCTTACTACCGTAGCTACTGCAAACATCGTCTTTTTTTCCATTTCAATATCAACTCAACATCGCTCAAAAGGAACCAGAAGTGCACTTAAACTTTGCACCTTCTGCTTATCAGGGCAAATATGATGATATCACACATAAAATTACCAAATTAATTCAAAAGGGGCTTCTTTCAGAAATATTAGTTAATGTACTGCTGGGAGAGATATCTCAGGACTGCCCACAGAGAAACGTTTTATTTATAAATATTTGTTATTGGAACTGGACAGCATATCTTCAGACGGCTCCAAAGAAGAAAAATGTTGATGTTATAAAACTGAATTTATTGACTGGACAGCAATCTTCCATAGGCCCATGGGGGTTGTGAACCGCGAAAAAAATGTCTTGAGCTGAATTTTGCACTAGATTAGCAGATGACACCATAAAACAACATATTCAAAGTATCCCCATAAATCCCCCTTGGGAATAATGTTATCAAGATGGCCGCCAAATAGCTATATCTCAGCTTTACAAGAGATGTTGATGATTTTAGTGTTTGCGAATATGTTTGGGGTCAAAGAATCAAATTATGTACAAATTTAAATCAATGATGACTCCATTTCACGCCAAAATCCAAAATGGCCGCCATTTTATATAATTAGCTATATCTCTTGTTTTTGAATTGTTTAGGTTCAATATTTTTTTCAAATATTTTTTTTTTAATTTATAATCATTGGGGTTTCCTTTTAAACTCAAAAAATCCAAAAGGGCCACCCAAAATGGCTGCCACTTTGCCGCCAGTACAATAATTATATTCTTCAATGACTTATACTTTCCGTTGTGCAGTCTCCTGCAAGGAAGCTCGGTCAAACTGCCGTATATATAGGAGGGTTGTTAAAAGCAATAATCCCGAAAAGGGATTGTTCTATTACCAAATAGTAGAATTTTAGTTCATCTATAGTCTATTCGAAAGATGACTTGGGAGTTATTTATTTGAACTTAATCGAATGCAATTTCCCCAAACTGCACAACGAGAACCAAGTACGCCGCTTAATATAATACTAATTCGAAAGAATGGTTTTAAAAAGTTATATAATGCAGTTTGTTACTGTTCATATAAATCATGATTAATTCTAGGCCACACACGTACGTCTTGCCAGAAATGGGCATATAAACATTAGGCCATAATTTTTTTATTTTTACAACCAAGTACCAGAATGGAAACTGGAGTGTGAAAGATGATATATAAAGATGAATCCCAGAAATTGGGAGAAATAACATTTGGTGTGAAAACACCTCAAGAGGACTTCCTTTACATAATTCAGGTTCCGTCTTATTGTACATGTCCCTTTTACGAAATTTCTCTTTATTTAGTTATATTATTATTTATGTCACTGATTTAATTTAATTCATTTATAATTATTTCGTGTCATTTTATTATTCGCTTATATATAGTTTTTAGATATAATGATTTCTTTGTTTCTTTATCCCTCTTTTCCGTGTTCTGAAGTTGAGACAAGCAAATGATATGTAAGGGCGGCCATTTTGAAATTCAACATAAAGGAAAACATGAATAATTTAGATAAGGACTAAAATAATAAACACATCTAATTGAGAAGCCAGAATAGCTAATTATTTGAAGTCAGCTCATTTTGGCGGCATCTTGGATAATTGTTTTTCGGCCAAAGGGGATCCATGGGGATTTTGGATATGTTGTTATATGATGTATTCTGCAGGTCCTGGTGACATCCAAAATCAGCTCAATAACAATTTTCCAGTAGTTGTGTATTTCTTCTTCAGGGACTATACTATCAGGACTACTCAAAGAAGGCACTCTTATCAGAAATATTATTATGGATGGACGCATCTTCATGCCTGCTCCAAAGAGGAGACTTTGTAATTTCTAAATATTATTACTGGACTGGAGGGTAATTCGTCAGGACTGCTCCAAAGAAAAGACTTCTCTTATTTATAAATATTATTTATTGGACTGGACAGCATAATTATCTTCAAGCCGCTCCAAGAAGGGTGTTCCTTATTCAGAAATATCAATTTCGGCCGCCCGCATCACATACTTTCGTATTTCACTTTTTTGAGGTTTTTTTGTGAAATTCGCCTACCTTACTTAGTTTATCGAGTTTCTTGCCATCTACAAAGTTTCTAAACGTGAGGATGCCTAATTAATGTAGTTTATACATTACAAGACTTTTGTCATTTTCCGCAAAATCATCATATCCGCATTCACATACGGTCGTATTTTAAAATCCCATTCATTTACACGTGTTTGATATAGCGTTGTATTTTGCCGATCCCAAATATAACGATTTCACATACAGACCTATTTTGACGTATTTTCATCATCGTTATTTCGTAACAAGCTTTCACATAGTGATCTATTTTACGTCATTGAAAAAAATAACGAACGGCCGTAATATGCGTCGTATTTTGCAATAACATTATTTGTGATTTCACAACAGACTTATACCTTTGTAGCCTAATTAAGATAATATAATTATAGTTTAAGTGGATTTATTGGATTAATTGGACCTTAAAATGTTTTCTTCAAGAGAGTAAAGTCTAGAATGTTTCTTGTATGCTTCGTTGTACCGTATAGACATGAAAATGTCCGCGATGATTTTGAATTGCGATTTTTCTCCGAAAACGTGTTTTGTAAATAACGACGTATGTGATTGTCGGCGACGATTTATTGGACTGGATTTGTTGTTATATGATGTATCCTGCATTGTCTGGTGAAAAAATCACCAGCTCATACCAATTTTTTCCACTTAGTATGTGTTTTTCTTCTTCAGGACTATACTATCACAGACTACTCAAAGAAGCACTTCTTAATTCCTAAATATTCTTTATTGGACTGTACAGCAGCTTAATGACTATATGCTCCAAATAAAGATTTTGTATTTATAAATATTAATTACTGGAACTGGAGGGTATATCGCAGGGACTGCTCCAAAGACAAGACTTCTATTTATAAATATTATTCTTGGACGGACAGCATTCTTCAAGACTGCTACAACGAAGGGTGCTTCTATTCAGAAACATATCATTTCGTCGCCCGCATCACATACTGTCGTATTTAAATTTTTGAGGTGTTGTGAAAATTTCGCCTACTTACTTAGTTTATCGAGTTCTACAAATCTTCAAAGTTTCGAAGCGTGGGGATGCCTAATTAATTAGTATTTAAAATTACTAGACTTTTGTCATTTTCCTCAAAATCATAATATCCGCATGTCACATACTGTCGTATTTTAAATCTACATTCATTTACACGTGTTTGATATCGCGTGTATTTGCCGATCCCAAAATAATACGATTTCCACATACAGACTATTTTGACGTATTTTCATCGTTATTTCGTAACAAGTTTTCACATAGTGATCTATTTTACGTCATTGAAAAAAATAACGAACGGCCGTAATATGCGTCGTATTTTGCAATAACATTATTTGTGATTTCACAACAGACTTATACCTTTGTAGCCTAATTAAGATAATATAATTATAGTTTAAGTGGATTTATTGGATTAATTGGACCTTAAAATGTTTTCTTCAAGAGAGTAAAGTCTAGAATGTTTCTTGTATGCTTCGTTGTACCGTATAGACATGAAATGTCGCGGATGATTGAATTGCGATTTTCTCGGACAGTGTTTTGTAAAAGACGGACAGTATGTGAGGCGGCGACGATTTATTTGACTGGATATGTTGTATATGATGTATTCTGCCCAATGTCTGGTGACAAAATCAGCTCAATAACAATTTTTCAACGTAGTATGTGTATGTCTTCTTAAGGGACTATACTATCAGGAGCCTACTCCAAGAAGGCACTTCTTATTCAGAAATATTAGTTATTGGAATGGAAAGCATCTCATGGCTCTTATGTCCAAAGAAGAGATTTTGTATTTATAAAATATTAATTACTGGACTGGAGGGTATATCGTCAGGACTGCTCCAAAGAAGAGACTCTAGTTATAAATATTATTTATTGGACTGGACAGCCTTCTTCAAGACTGCTCCAAAGAAGGGTGTCTTATTCAGAAATATCACTTATTGGACGAGACAGCCAAATATCTTTCAGGATGCTCCAAAGAAGAGACTTCTATTTATAAATATTGTTTATTGGCCTGGACAGCATATCTCCAGGACTATTCCAAAGAAGAGACTTTCTCGAGGGTAATACCCCACGGAGTATTGGCATTTTAAAAGTAAAAGTTACCATTTTGTAGTTTCGCTGAACAAAAATGAAATTGTTGAACTACGACGTCACTGAATTTGGATATCATAAGTCATCCCAACAGAAAAATCACACAAACATAACGTGAGAAATATTATAATTAAATTGTATCAATATGTTTCTTTATTGATATAATTTTATATTGCTAAATACTGAAATAGCAAGAAGTGTATGAGATATCACCCTAGGCTTGATTTACCTTTTCTTTTAACTACCCTGTAGAAATATTCAAATGGGCTAAAATTCCAGTAATTAAACCTAAAACAAAACAAAACATATGGTTTTCATTTCTTTTATTTATTATAGAATACGATCTTTCGTGCACTGCAATTTAATTACCAGTATTTGAATTAAAAATAGAGTTAATAAAACCACGATTTAATTTAACAAAATAGTAACTGTTATCAAGATTTCAGCCTGGCTGTTAAGGTTAATTTGTATTATTTGTTTCTACGCATGGTATTACATGGCAAGTACTGGACATTTGCTCCGCCGTAACGTAGTCATCACACGCTATTGTGCAATCGTAAGCATTAACTTCCATATAATTGACTAAAATAATCTTCTCTTTTAAATTAAAATAATTGAGCAATATGGGGTTACTTCATATTTTACTAGAAGTAAAAGTTGATCTTTTAAGTACCTAATTGTCCGAATTTGAAACTGCGAGGTCACATTGCTTTAATATCAGTGTCTGCTGACGTATACTAAACAGGCTTATACACTGTTGCCCGTAAATTTGGAATAATTTGTTTTCAGGCCCAATCTTATATCGTATTTCTATTTGAACGCCTCCGTAACCATATTAGAGTAGGTGAATGATTTCATAATGAGTCCCATACCCAGGTGAAGTGAATCCATGCATAATTTTGAATTATGTAACAATGCCTTTTGTTTGTTCCTTTTCGCTGCTCCCAGCCTGTGTGCAACGAGCCCACGTTTTTCAAAGTTGATTGTTTTCTTCAAAACAAAAACTGACACAGAGGTTCCCTAGGCTATGCCTCGTTAATACGCCTAAGAGTGCTTGCACCCCAACAAGAAGGGTACAAACAAGCCAAAGCCGCTGATTTGCTCGGGCTATCGCAGAGTACGGTCTGTAAAATCCTCATACATCATCGAGAGGTGGGTCATTTGAGGCCACGAAAATCTCCAGGACGACCACGATTGACTACCAGACGAGATCGCCGTCTGCTTGATTCTGTGCCGTAGAGATCCGTCTTCGTCGTTTGTGGAGAAGACACCATGGAATCAACGTTTCCCGCCAAACTGTAAAACGGAGATTACTTCATGGTTACCGAGCAAGACGAAAGACCAAATGTCCAAGCCTAACCGTTCAACACAGAGTTGTTCGACTTCGCTGGCGACATATGTTGTCTTTATGGACGAGAGCCGCTAATGCATTGATTGCTAAAGCATTAGTATGTACACCAAGTTACCATTCTACGATCAAAAGTAGATTAATATCAGGTGCTTTGTTGTATAGGCGGCCATAGTGAATCTCTTAATCTTAATCTCTGGTTAATGAATCCTATTTTAAGAGGTCACGTTGGGTGTTTTGACTGGACAGGCAAAAATACAACTTTAGGGTAATTAACAAATGAATTTTTTTTTTAATTTTTGCGTTTTTTCGTAATTGCTCAATGTTTGTTGTCTGGCTGCACTCATCGGATTCAGATTCAGCAGGAAAACTGATCTAGAAACCGTTGAAAAGCATTTTTCCCCTGCTCGTTAATGTTATTTCGAAAACTGTTACTTAGACAATTGTCCTAAACTGTCTGAGGGTGACGGGACTGTCTTTAACGTAATAAACTATAACATGATATTGCAGTTTATTCCATTAAGTAAATTAGTGTGACGTGATGTTTCTAAGACTTTTACGTATTAATAGTTTGTGGGGACTTAGATTTTTTTTTAAAGTCCCCATAAAGAAAAAACGTCCCCATAAGTTTAATAGACTTCTTGAGAAAAAAGAATCGATCCTTCGACGCAACACTAGACCTGACCTTCGTAGTGATGAAAGATGGGTGTTGAATTTATCCAAACGCAACCTATCTAGATCAGAAACTCGGCTTCTGCAGCGCGGACTTAATTTCACTGTTCCTCCTAAGGAAGTGCCCAAAACTTCAGATAGTGGCTGCTATCGAATCGAAACTGCATAGAAACACGTAGTGCTGTGACTAAGGCTAAGGCTCCTCGATCTAACATTTCTATTGTTGAGCATCGGGCTCTTAGGGAACTTAAGAGGGATGACTCTATTCAGATTCTCCCTGATGACAAAGAACGTTACTGTTATTGTTATTGCTACTGTTATTCTCAGCAAGGGTGCATACTCGGATAAGTGCAAGCAGCTTCCCAGCTCCGCTAACTATACACCCGACTCAAACGCGATCCGACCCAGAACCTCGACCGTGATATTGGACTGTTCCTCAGGAGACTCCGCGACAATGACAAAACTATCGATTCTCAGGACTATTGGAGGCTTGTGCCCTCTAATAGTCAAGTACCTAGGTTATATGGACAACCAAAGATACACAAAGTGGGAGTCCCCTTGTGCCCCATTGTTTCGGCTATTGGCTCTCCGACCTAAAACATAGCCATATTTCAACCTCTGACCGGAAAACAAGACACCATGTGAAAGACTCGCGTGATTTCGCTACGTTCATATCTATTGTGACCCTCAAAGACTCGGAGATGCTAGTATCTTTTGATGTAGAATTGCTATTCACATCTGTCCCTCTGGCGGAAGCCATTGACATGAAGCCATGGACCTTATCAAAGATGACGCGACACTTATTGACAGGACATCCCTCCACATCGCTGACGTGAAACGGATGTTGGAGTTTTGTTTGACTAACACGTGCACGTGCTTCATGTTTGAAGATCGAGACCATTTAAACGTCTTTCTTTGACCCGCTCAACAGTCTTCGCAATCATGTCATCACATTCACACATGAAGAGGAGACCAACGGAGATCGCTTTCCTTGATGTTTTGGTTAAGAGGAAACCTAACCTTACTCTTGACACGACTGTCTAACGCAAGAAGACCCACACCGACCAATACTTGAATTTTGACTTTCATCATCCAGTGTTAGCCAAACGCTCTGTGCTTCGATCTCTATTTCAAAGAGCTTACAATGTTCCGTCAAACACTATGGAAAAGGATTGTGTAAAGGCTCACAATGCAACAAGCTTTGAAGCTGAACAATTAACCTTGAAAGTTTTTCCATTGACTTCACCTCGCGACGCGCCGATACTGTCTCTACCAATGATCGTACTCCTAACGCTACATTTATCTTGCCTTACGTATCGGGTACTTCTTAGGCTATTCGCAAAGTTATACAGAAGAAAAATCTACGGGTCTATAACAAGGCTACTAACACCGACGAACACCAGAAAGCGACTCAGACGTGCAACACACAAAAATCGGCCATCGCCGAACATGTGTGGAACGACCAACATAACATTGACTGGGACAAGACTAAAATTCAGGACAAGTACACTAATTGGACTGAAAAGAAATTCATGGAAGCTTTGTACATCAAGTCTACCCCTAAGAATTTCAATAGGGACAAGGAGCAGAAATTCTTCCTGAATAGGGCAGACTACTTAAAGGATGCCTCTTGACCAATGAACCGAAAACTTAAGTAATGGGGTACCCTTTGATCATCTCTTATTGTTCTCGCCCCCCCTTTTTGTTTACTGGTGTATATAAGGTGACTGCTCTAGGTTGATAAACATGAGTAGAAAATAATCTTTCCCTAGAGGCATCCAAATTGGAAGGCTGAGCTTTCGACTCATCAGAGCAAACTAAAGTAGTTTCAAATCACAACGTCCCCATAAGACGTGTATCCGATCACACACACACACGCACGCACACACACATACACACACACCCCCCCCACACACACACGTATGTGTGTGTGGTGTGCGTTAAGTGTGTGTGTGTGTGAGAGAGAGAGAGATTGTGTGTGTGTGTGAGGGTATGTGTGTGTGTTTTCAAGTACGCATTTTCCACTTTCTTTCAGATTCTCTGTTGTCTTTCAGAATACTGCCATGGATAAATCTCCCCGTGTTCTGCCTGTAATGATAGCCTGGCTCATTTTGGTATATTTCCCTAGATGTTCTACCGCTGATTACACGGCGTACGGCGATACCTGTTACAAAATGATGTGTGGAAAGCATGATGAATCTAGTCATCTTTGGTGTTACACAGATGTGGACTACAACTGGGACTATTGCTGCGATAGTGAATGCAACTACCATGGATATAGCTCTAAGTGGTGTTCCTCGGGTTCTTCGTGGACGTATTGCTCTTATAACACTGCGGGAAGACCGAAACCACCTCATAATATTGGACCACTTGCCCCTGGAGGTGTGATTATGTTTGATATGGGCGATTGAGCATTTTGACACCGACTAACCCTCTCCGGAGGAAAGTTATCAGTATATTTTACTTAGGATTTGTAAACCTATTGCCATGTAAAGGGTGAATGCGTGCTCTTCATACATAAACTCCTTAACATTTTGTTACGTGGGTAATAATTTCGCAGAAAATCATGCTATTGCTATTTAGAGAGACATAATTTCTTATGATTGCCCCCTCTCAAAAAAATTAAGGCTCCTGCTCACTATATACAGAGTGGAGACTATGTGAATGACAGAAATGGAACTTGACTTTCTTTAGCCGAGTTTATATTACGAAACGACAGGATTTTAGACTAAAATGTATTAATCCGATTCACAAACCAAGCGCCATCGGATGTCTCCCTCTTAGAGGACTTTCTGACGTGAGGAGTCGACATTTATAGTACATTCCAATTGATGGTAGAGTTATGGGCGGAGTTTGGACTTCGTCCATTACTCAAAATAGGGGAAATAAATATTCAGAAAATCTTCGATTTCTTCCTCGCAATACAAAGGAGATTGGATTGAAAGAAACTGGCCAACTACAAATAAAGTTACGTTGTTCTTCCAGTCAATACTGATTGAGAGGTGTCTTAAAATGTTTAAGTACCATATAAAAAGTAGGCTCTTCGCTTTGGATACAGTGCACTGACATTACCAAACACTAAGCGGATGATTGCTTTGTAATTGAACTTAATTGAGGCAATTTATATACAATTCAAAATTGTGTTTGA
>JAMKCH010029730.1:0-17527 GCA_023653785.1 Ophioderma brevispina | reverse complement strand
TAGACTGGTTCCATTTCTCAAAAAGAAACTAGTCGAAGGCATGTTTGAGTAAAAGCAATTGAAATAAGTGTTACTATATTTTATGCGCATTCCAAATCTTCTGGTCCCCAAAGCTATTTTTTAGGGGAAGTCCATATTTGCATACAATCGAAAAAAAAAAAAAAATGGCCACCATTTTAACATTTTTGTACATAACTCCAAGATTTACGGCTTGTAAAGACTTCATCTTGTGTCATACTTTTTTCAGGGTCAGAGAACACCACTAGATCATCAGTTAAGGTATGATGCCATATATTGACAATTTGCATAAATTTCAAATGGCAGCCATTTGATTTTTTATGCAAATTTCTGGAACAGACCTAATACTATAAGGTCATGCACCAAGAGTTGGGAGCAAAATGTTACATGCTTGAAACTACCAAATATTACCAGTTTTCACACTTAAATGAAGTAAGTCCTCACTGTTGTTGAGATCCTATAAAACTATACAGTGTTGGGTAAAGCTAAAAATGTAAGGAAACCAATCTGCATCTGTATGTCATATACAGTGGTGCCACAAGTGTCCATATAGGGTGGAAAAGTGAAATTTGAATGTACACAAGTACAACATTGGTTGGCAGTCTACTTTGTTACCTTCAATTATCATCATAGCCTTAAAAAACTGTTATATGAGTCAAATGAATGCCACATAAATAACAACAAAATGCGATGTTATTTATCGTAATATACATGGCAAGGTGTATTACAACGTATAAAACAAAATAAATTCAAAGCCCCGAATTACAAATTCCCTATACTTTAAACACATGCTCATCTGTAGGCACCTCATCCGTAGTACCAACCCTCTCTGACCAACCACTGACTCAAATTATGCCAACTCAAAAGTAAAATAGCACAAAATTGAATTCTGCTACCATTTAAAGCTAGATAAATTTCCCTTTAAAATGAAATATAAATCAGCTAAATACCTACTTGGTTCTTATGATACAATAAAAAATGTTAAAAATATTGTGAAAATGTAACTACGGCCACCCCATTTTGTATACCTAAGACATGGCGCATGACCATAACTAATGATCCAATTTAATTCATTGACCCTTAAACATATGTAAGACAACAGAATGAAGTGTCTACAATCATTAAATCTTGAGTTATGATGTACAAAAATGTCAAAATGGCAGCCCATTTTTGGAATTTTTTTATGCAACTTAACTGTTAAGTTGACCTAATGCTATAACTAATGATCAATTGTATTCCTTGACCTTAAAACTGTTGTATAGCCAAAGATGAAGTCATTACAGGCCTTAAATCTTGAGTAGATTTAAAAAAAAATGTTAAATGGTGGCTCATTTTGAATTGAATGCTTATTTGGGCACATTTCCTGCTCAAAATCAGTTTGGGGACCAGAAAATATAGAATTAGCATACATTTTCATCTAAAAACACTAACCCAATGGCTTTTATCAAAAATTGCCTGTGTCATTTTGTAGGGAAGCACTTTTTTGGAAATTGAACCAGTCTTCTAGGAGGTAGAAGAATTTATTGATGAACCCATCTTTGGTAGAGATCTTCCATTATGAAGTTATCTTTGGTAGATAACTTTCTGGATGAAGTTCATCTTTGGGTAGATCATAGCATCCTCTTGATATGGTCATCTTTGAACAAAAATTAAGAATGTGTTTTCCGGATTTAATTGTGACATTTTGGTGAACCTTTGGTTCACAAAAAAAAAGAGCAACACATGGCAGTGTAAAATAAGGGCATGGCGCTGGCAAAAGAATATTTTGTGGGAGCAAACAGCAAGTGGACCAGGTCCATGCGGCAAATGCCATGGGTGCCATTGGTTACACAGCAGATTCCTACTCCGGTAACCCAGCGCTTAGGCTACTTCATGGGTACTCTTAGCTTATCCAGGGTACCCCCTTGATGCTATGGAATGCAGCACCTACAACTAAGTACTTGCCAAGCACACAAGCAGCTGGATGGTTAGCAGTATGTTTACTTAGAGTACCCATCCTCATAGGTACACTGTAGTTCCTGCTAGGTGACTGAACCCCCCCAGGTACCCAGGTAAGCCACCAGTAGTGGAGTACCTATGCAGCTACTCCACGGGAGTGACCTTCTCAAAGGTAATCCCCTACCGGCTACCTAATAGGCAGCACTTTTGGTGGGGAACCATAGCGGGCGCCAAAACATTTCATTGGTGTTTACAACTTTCTGATCAGTTTCAAGCTTAGTGTATCTATTTTTGAGTGGAGATAGCCAAAAAAAAAAAAACAAAAAAACCCCTATATAGAAATTTTGTGCAAAAAAAATATAACTTAAGTGACAAAAATGTTAATAGGGATAAAAATACTGAAATAACCACACAAAGCTCAAAGCTCATTGCATGGGAGTACCATGCAGTACTCCCGCATGGGGTGACTAGTGGTTTAGCTACTGAGTGTGTACCTAGGGGATGGTTACCCCCAATTTTGCGGCCGGCGACATGGTATCCATGCGGGTGGTTGGGTTACTGAGTTGCTACTAAACGGTACTTCAAAGGTAAACTCCATGAAGAAATGGTTGTGTATTTTGAGCCGGGAACATTGCACTGCACACTTATAGATGATTTTAGGAGGGTAAAGTATCATGCCCCATTTTGTCACCGTGGACATCCTTGATTATCACTATGAAATACCAATAGATCATCCACAAAGACACAGTTCAGTGAATTATACATGTACAGCATGACATGAACGAGCTTTTATGTTTGGTATTATGTATTCCTACCCACACATAGAGGGGTATTTTTAAATACACTGGTCTGTACGAGAGCTATTGAACTGTGCCTTGGGGATTTATTGTGAGAGTTGCTTATCTTAGTTCATAGTGTATTTCTAGTCAATCAGCAGCAGCGGAATGAGGGGACTTGGCACTATGAACTCGTGAAATCTCAATCCAAGGAACAAGTTCAATAGCTTACATTCACCGAATCACCAGTGTATTTAGAAATTCACCCTCTAGTGTGTTGGGTATGATAATAATACCCAAAACAATAAAAGCGTAAGTTTAATGTCAATGCAGGTACAAGTATGATTGCTCAATGAACTGTGCCTTGGTGGAGAGCATATTGTAGTTCATAGCGTGAGGGACATAGCAAAAATAAGTATCCATGGCACTCCATGGCATGCGGGCATTCTCCTAAATTCGGCATTCTTACTAGAATCTTAGGTCAAGGGGGGGGGGTAGTTGCACCCCATCCAGGACGTACCCTATCTACCCTTGTGGGTGCTCGTGTTTTTGCATGAAAAATAGTATAAAATATTAAATGACAAAATTTATTTGCCACAAGAAGAAAAGGGGAGTGGTAGAGTGCAAAAAAAAGTTGGATGGGCGGTAACCCATGGTAGATGAGGCCTTGAGGGTTAGAAGCCAATAGAACCCAGTTAATTTATTGCATAGACATTATGATAAGGATTTTTGCTTGAGTGAAGTCTCTTCTAAAAATCTCGTACCTTATTTTTAAAGGGCGTTTCATGATCCACAGCCCCGTCCCCCGGCTTACCTAAAAAAGTTGAGATTTTTATCTATCATCTGAACCGTGGCCCTAAGTTATAGCATGGGTTGCCTAATCATTGTGAATTTGATATACTCTGGAAGAATTTCGTTAATTTTGTATTTTCTGTCCATTAAACGGACAGAAATTACAACAGAAGTGGCCTATGGGCACCATGATATAAACATTTGCTCATAACATTAAAAATGCCTCGGACAAATCAGCTGAAATTTTGAATTGGCCTTTTCTCTGGGATATCTAGTGAACCTAAACAAATTAGGTGCCTAGGATCACCAAAATGCACATTTAATAAATTCAAATTCCAAGTGAAAATGTAGAGTTTTGATGTTGGACCATTAATTTACACACAAGGTTTGAAACTTGGTCCCCGCTTTTCATAGGTGGTTTCCATTTCTCAAAAGTCAAATGCACATAGGACTTGACAACATGTACAATAATCTACTAATTGTGTGCTTGTGGGTTGCCATGCAATTCCAGGGACGTCTCAAGGTCTTAGATTCTCTTCTTGTCCTGAGTGTCCTCACACTTCTTGTGGCAATGTGAGATCAAAGATGGACACTGATCCTTATGAGCCCGCAAGCGAGTCACTTCGGCGTGAAAAAATGCATTCAAATGAGTCACAAACAAAGCCTCATTCATTTGGCAACAGGTCATTGGGAAGCTAACTCAAAAGGATAACCTAACAGTCTACCATGGGCAAGGATTGATGAAATATTTAAAGGGCATTTTGTGATCCTACACCTCATTGTTGTTTAGGGTCATTAGATATCTGCAAGAAAGGGTTATTCTAAAATTTCAGTTGATAGGCCTATGTGGTCATCACACTGCCCAAGAGGCATTGTGTGATAATTGTTTGTCCAATGATGGAGAGGAATACAAAATGGCAATTTAGAGTAGATTGAATGAATTTAAAGAGGCACAAGGACATTTCTAGATAAGAAGTCACAGGGTTTGGAGTACATAGAGGGCTCGATCAGTTATTCAAAAAATTATAACTAAGTCGAGACAAGATTTAACTTGTATTATATCAAAGATTATTGTCTCATAGAATACTTGTGGGCTGAAAAAATTGAAGAAAAAATTCGTCCATGGTTTTTTTTAAAAGCAACAACAAAAACTGCAACTTAATGAACAGTTGGCCTGAAAATCCAAGATGGCGGCCGTAAAGCTATTGTTTTCGGGTGCTCACAAAAATAGTAATCAGAAGAATATTAAGTGGAAGACAAGCCATTGACATGTTTATATGAAAGATTAATGAGCTAAGGATTTATTTAAGACTCCAAAAATGGAAGAAAAATCGTCATTTGGTTTCGAAATCCACAAAATACCGAAATTGTGCGCACAAATCCAAAATGGGGCGGATATGCATAAATGATTCAGGGCGAACCTTGTGAAGTGGCCTCTATTTTTTTTGCAAACCTGTTTTTGTTTTTTGGCATATTTGGAATCCCAATGTATTAAAATCAGTACTTAAGTAAATAAGGGCTGAAATATGCTGTCATTATGTAATAGGATCTTACGATGATGATTCGGGGCATTTCTGATGTACACGACCAGAAAATCAAAACATTGTTTTCTATGGTAACGATTGCGATAGCAGGCAATAGCTCAAAACATAGTTTTTGGGTTTTGTTTGTTCTTGTTTCAAGGGGCATTTCGTGATCCACTCCTCGTTCCCCCAACTTACCTCACCAAAGTTGAGATTTTTATATCATCTGAACGGCTAGCCTTAGTAGTGCGCTCGTTGCACCTAATTTTACTGGCAAATTCGGTCGTATCTGTAAGAAATCTCGTAATTTGTATTTTCTGTCCGTAAAAAATCGGCAGAAATTATAACAAGCGGTTGGACTATGGGGCCGTGGGAAACAAGGCATTGCTCAGAAAAAACACCGCAAGATCGGCATCAACTCAAATTTTTGTAATCAATCTTTTCTCAAGGATATCTTGTGAACAATGAATAAAACAGAAGGTGCTGGAATCACGAAATACACCTTTAATCAATAAACCTTCAAAACGTTATCGGTAGATGTACTACACCGATCAAGTGCAAATTGCGAGCAATTTGTATTCTAGAAAATCTGCTATCCTGTAGATTAGGCACACATACTTTACTTAGGCCAGGGCATTTCAGATGATATAAGAATATCACCTTTTTTAGTTAAGTCATGTGGGATGAGCTGTGGATCATGAAATGCCTCTTAAACTTTTTTTTCGCCTTGATATCATTTTGCGTCATTTATATTTCTTTAGAATACATTTCAAAAGTCAAATTCAAAACTTTCTTGAAAGATTTTTGTAATTGTGCGCACCATCCGACTAATTCGGCAGCCTCACTGAACAAACTGCATGTGAAGGATGTGGTTGCATAATACTAAAATCATCCCACTTTTGTATGAACTTACCATTTAAACACACAATGACAGGCTAATTTTTCATTTAAGTATGTTCAAAAGATGCTCGTTTGGTTTTCGCAATAAGTGTTCCCCCGTATTAACAGAATAACTATCAATCTGTCTATGGCGGTCAACATGTTTGGCATTGGTGATTTTGTTTAGCGTTATATGTATGACTTGAAAGGTCAATAGACAAAAATCGCTGTCTGTAGAATGTCTGGGTGCTCGCCTCTGGTTTTAAATTGATTATCTAGTGTCCCTGCGCCATGTATGTAGCTAGCACGTTTTAGTTGTGGGTGTTACTTTGTTGAAAATTTGTCCTATTTTATGACTGTGATGATGCCTAAAATTTTTCACAATTTGCATAAATGATTAAAAGTGTTCATTTTTTTTTTTTTTTTTTTTTTAATTTATAGTTAAAATTGGTGTTTAGTGGAGGGCTCTGCCGCCCTCACCACCGCCCACTGTAGCATATAAATCCCTATGTCTCCCTTAGAAAATCAGTTGTGATTGATTAAAACCCACAGGCAAATTCTTGACATGATATAACTTTGTTTTGTTCATTCATTAGCTACTTCTTTTCAGGACACATCTATGGTAAAAACCATACCATCGTGATCTGCAGTTCCTTTCTGTGGGCCTATCAAAATAGCAGTAAGGAACAGAATAATTATGAACCTTTTTTCTATATCGTCGATGATAGTGTCTTTTTTACTGACTGACAGTCGTTCGTTCGTTCGTGCAAGTCCAAAATCCACGAGTGGAAAGATCCGTCTTTAACCCAGCTGATAGTTTTTCAATCATCATCTGGTTGATCAGGCCTGGAATTCCTCTTGGCGGACTTGTAGACCTCACAGTCATCTATGATATGTGGCTAATGGTTTGTAACTCTCCACAATCGCAGTTTTCTACTCCGATCTTGTGAAGGGTTCTCTTTGGTACGCCCAAAGCCAGTTCTTGAGTCTGTTGAGGTTGACCCATGCTTTCTATCACAAGGTCAGCAACATCCTTTGGGCTTGCTAGATGGCCTGCCCACAAACTGCTTTAGGTTCAAAGTCGAGGATGACAATTGCTCACAAACCATCTGTCATTGAACCAGGCTGATCGATAGTGATACTGTGACTGCAGTGTCATGGATTGGTAGCAAAGATGATTCCGTGGAACCGTTCTCGATCCTCAAAGGGGTGTTGGTGGTGGATTAGGCTACCACACAGGTCATCACATGGACACCATTATTGTTTTTAAACAAGAATAGTTTTTTAGAAAGAAAGAAATCTAGATGTTACCTTGCCTTCCATCCCACTTAAGAACAAAAGTTTAGACAACCGTGTTTTCTTTCTGCCCTAATGCAATGTAACTTTGTTAATCATGCCAACATCTTTAGACTTGCTATTCTGAAAGGGAGTCTAAAACTTTAGACGTCCCGGGTTTAAACCACGGTTATTCCTACATTCGTGGACGTTTTTTCTTAACATACTCTAAAATGTTCTGCAATGGGTGAAAACTTCCTCAGGGATGGTCCGGATTGGCCCATCCATTTGGAATTTTCTCAACTTTACTTTAACTTTCACAGTATTTTGAAAGGAAAAAATGTCCACTCATGTAGGACTACCCTGGTTTACACCAGGGTCTAAAGTTTGGTCTCCCTTTCAGGATACCTAGTCTAAGAGTATGTGTACTGGTGTTCATTTACACAAATACCCATAACCGAAGCATATTCCTAAAGTGTCATGCTTGACTACCCAAATAAAGGGTCTTTTACCCTGAATGGAAACCAACACATAAAGAGTATTGACGCATTTGGAAAATTGTACACCTTCATGATCTTGAAAATTATTTTTTTGCATGGATGTAAGTTTTTATATATTACCTTAGCCTGAAATAAGTCCAAATCAATGCCCTTATGGGTAACCAATAAATTTTTATAATAAAACCACACCTGTCTGACATTCTGTGACCTTTGTTCCTTAATTTTTCATGAGTCTGGGCGTGAATAATTTCTGTAATCAAGGCTCAATTTGGCCAAGGTCTAATTGAAGCCAATTTGGGTCCCTGAATCACTACAGGTGGTCCCCCTCCACCCCTCCCCCGATCAACTCTTTCTTTGGCTTCTAGTCAGAGAGTCCACTCTAGATATAATTTGACCATGTACATGCCAAAAGGGTGTCATTGGTCATTGGGATTGGTGTTCTCAGTCTGGTTGGCGGCATTGTTACCGGGCCACCCAAGCAGCAAGTGGCTTAGTTAAAATTGGGTTCCTGCGAATTTTTCTGGATAATCTTGCCTCATTTTTGGTCACAATCCTGGCTGTAGGAGCTTACTAATATTTTAATTCGTGTACTAAATTCTAATTGTATTTCTAAACTATTTGATTAAAACTACAGTTCTGCTCTCCCTGGGCAGGCACAGATCTAGGGAGGTGGCGTAGGGGGCCGCGCCTCCCGGTAATTCTGCAAAAGATCCTTGCAAAATCATCCCATTTTGGACAAGGTTTTTCACAGCCCCCCCGGAAATTTTGACGTTTTTTCAAATCCTTGATCGCCCTGCGTTGTTCATTGTGGACTTGGGCAAAAACCAATTATGAGAATATCCTCCTGTCCCTTAGTAGGGGAATTAAGTTTTAGTTTTTGTCTGACCCGTGTACAAGAAGCTCAGCGATTCAACTGACAATGTCTACATTCAGTGTTCAAAAGAGTAGGGGTGGTATTAGGCCAATAAAAAAAGGGGGGAAAAAATGTTTTTGTTTTGGCGTAATCCGACCGACCCTAAAAAAACCTGCCTACTCAAAAGTTTTTATGCATTAGCACAAAATCAAAAAAAATATTCTTCCGACGCGACCCATTATGTTCATCCACACTTAAAAAAAAAATATTTTTTTACCAACCACCAAAACACAAAAATAACAAACAAGACAACAAAGCAACTACTACAATTAAAATAAAGATCTTTGCTAGCTATGTCATTGAAAAAAGCTTTAAAATTCATGTCGCAGCTTGTATACTTTAGAGAAACATGGAGAAGATCTAAAAAATTTTTTTTTTAAAAATCGGACCGACGGGTGACCGACCCTGATATTTTTTCGGGGGCTGTTGTCGGGGGTCCGCTCTGCTCCTTACGCCAACAAACATATTGTTTTTATGCCTTAAAACCCCTACTGGCCCAAATAAGAGAAGATAATCAGTAGTTTCCCACAATGCATTGCCTTCCATGGAATTGTTTGTACAGATTGGTCAATGGTGAATCGTTAGGGATGAAAAACACTCTTAAAATGCAAGTTTGTGATAGTACTGTCCAATTTAGCCAATGTGTCATCACATTCATCACTACGATTCACATCAGTACCTGTACAAAAACCTCCAATTTTGGAAGCAATGCATTTGGGAATCTATTGACATCTTCTCTTGGCCCAATCATCCTGTCAGTTTCAATCAGGGAGAGAGCCCTAGTAGAGGAGTTGGAGTATACCCTGGTGGCCCCCAATCCTTTAAATTGTTATACATAAAATAAAATGTCTTTCAATCTTATTTCCACATGTCTGGCAAAGCGAGGGGGGGGGCTTTGGGGGCTCAAAGTTCAATAAAAAAGGAGGAAGGGAGAAAGGAGAAGAGGACACATAGAGGAGAAAGAAGAGGAACAGTACAATTTGAGTTTTTTTCATGATGCAGATCAAAAAGTTGACCCCTCCCCCCCCCCCCGTCGGAAGAAAGTACGCAAGGAAAGAGGTTTTTTCAGGTCTTTAAAACCCTAAAACCTCAGGAGGTTCCGGGGGCGCCTCTGCCCGCCTGGACACCACCCCAGGGGCCCAAGGAGTCGGGCCCTGGCCGCACCCTTTAGTCGCTTTTCCGCTTCTCCGCATCTCTCCTCATGGTTCGAACATCTTTAGTCCAGCCCCCCTCAATAAAATTTCCTGGGCACGCCTATGCTGAGCGTGCAATGTGAAGCACCATGAAGGCCAAATACATACAATATGAACATGTATTGTGCTGCACAAAATGCAGCCAATTTAGAGCACTGTTATGTTTGAACACACATTTATTTACTCGTGTATGCCTTTTGAAGGAAAATTGCAATATGAAGGCGTTTTGATTTGTATTTATTTGGTGTGCACATTGAAATCAATTTGAAGATACAGGTCAACTGGTAAATGTGATAGTACAAAGACTTATGTGTAAATGTGTTGCCATGGTAACTATTGTCAAATCCAGAAAAGACGCAATGATATTCTAAGCGAAAGTGGTACAATTGACAATGAGAATTGTGCCATGGTTGGAATTGCATCATAGCATGTACCACTGGTGAATTTTATTTTGAAGCGGCACGGCACATTTTCAAAAATTATGAATTTTCTCAATTTGCTCCGCAAATGATAGTCTGGCCATTGGAAAAAGAGATATTTTACAACATAAAATAATAACCCTAAACAGATGATAGCATTAAATAAGATGGCTAAAGACAGCCAGGGTATATGTAGTAGACTGTTAAGTTTGCCATACCTTGAATTCTCAAATGTGCCTATTACAATGAATATCATAGACTTGGACTCATATTAAAACCACAAGGTCCACAGACCGTTCAAACAAGGTGGATGAGTAAGAACCACTCTAGTGGTGTGTTTTTGTGTTACACGCCATTTCTGTCTTCTGATTGTCTGCTGAATTAATGTTCCCGGCGACATTAATTATAAATTCTTCTGTTTACCATAATTTGCGCTGATTTAAGGATTTATAATTTCAGTTGAGGGCTAATGTATATAAAACAGGCCGAGCCAGGGGGGTGCGGCGCACCCCCAAATTTTAAAAAGGTCCGCTTTATGAGTTTGAAGGGGTCCGCTTTTGTGATGTTGAAGGTCCATTTTGCCAAGTTAAAGTTCGCGGCTTGCGTCATTTTGTTGTTTTAAAGGGTGTTGTGCATGGTAAATGACCTGACTTAGTAGCTGTTAATCCATTACATCACGCATTGGTGGGATGCTTGTTTAGTGGTTTTTCTGAACGCTGGCTGATCTTATTCCACCCACCTTACCCCCCCACCCCCCCCCCCCCCCCCCCCCATCTTCATAATTTGGAGATGACGGTGAAAATTTTGGGTCAACCTGCGAGCGCAGCAAGCGGAAAAACAATGGTTATTGGTACGCAAAAGGTCTGCTTCTGGCAAATCCTACCCCCCCCATAATTCCTGCGTACGGTGCCCTGATATAAAAGCTTTACCACATGCAAAAATATCAATTTTGAAAGTTTTTTATTTTTTGCTTTTTTTAAGTTTTTTATTTTTTTCAATGTTTTTACTTTTGGAAATTTTCGCGCTACATTAATTTTCGCGCTTTTCGCGCATTCTGAGCTAGCTGTAAATTAAAAACTCGCTGAAAATGTTTATTTTGTGGTAGGTCTATGTAGGAATAGCTGAAAAGAGCGAATTTAAAAACAAGCCAAAAATGTTAAAATACAGAAACGCGAAAAATTCCACGCGCGGAAATTATCACTTTTACAGTCGTTTTTATCAACTAACTGAAATCTTCTAAACTTGTGTGAGTGAGGAAGGTCATAAGTGCAATAGCTTGCCATGTGATACATCTTTTTGCGTGTGTTGCCTTGTGTTCCATCCTGTGTGCTGCCATGTATTAGGATAACTCCATTTATCTTTCTTTGAGTCCTTGGAAATGTTCTTCAGTCCATTTTCAATAGCCACTGACCAAAAATTGAAATTTGAAGTCTCATTTATTATACAAACGCAGAATAAAACAAATCAGTGCCGGCAACACAGTTTTGACCACTAATTTGGAATATTTACTCCACACTAACTACATTCTTTGTGCCATTTTACGAATTCGCATTGTCGGGCAAATATGATTTTCATTAAAAATCTAGTTCTGCATGTCTTTCTATGGGAAATGTCAATATAGAGGGCGCTATAACATACAAATCCTGACTTTGTAGGCCTAGATGGCAGATTCCCGCAATGGATTTATCTGATTTTTGCAGAGATAATAGCTCTTCCACAGGGCAGCGCAGGTTAAAATCATAGGAGGGGCGAAAACATCATAGGGGGGGGCGAACAGTACAAAATAACTCATTTTGGGGTTACAAACACTAATTTTTTGTGCAAAACCCCCCTGTTTTTCCTAAATTTTTGAAAACTCAGGTGGGGCGGCCACCCCCCCTGCCACCACCCCCTGGCGCCGCCCCTGCTCTGCATTTCCCTACTTTCATCAGCTTGTCACAATTGTCACCACTGCTTAAAATTGTTCAAAAAATAAGAGACAATTGTATGGGTCAAACAGCTGTGGGCCGCAGGATGCTGCATGCTGTAGTCTTCATATGCCTGCTGTAACACACATTATCTTTGGTAGAGAAAAACTTAACTTTAGTTGATAGCATCCATTGATTGAAGTCATCTTTGGGGTAGATAATCCCATATTGAAGTCATCTTTGGTAAATTCCTTAAAGACACTATCATTGATTTGAAAAAATTTTAAATTTGCAGGATAGCTTCAAAGTGAAGGATAAGTCTGTAGAATTCTCATTAATTTAACCTTTTCCCAGCTGTAGAAATTGACAGAAAAGGAAGAAACGGCAGGTGTTCCAAGATACGATTCATCATTCAATTCCTTGTTGTAGTAAGTGTCCGAACGGACAGTAATGACTAAAATCTCCGATTGTGTCTTTATTCGGTTGCTTCTGGGCTACATTTGCAGGGTATGTTAGGCTACCTACCTGTACTTGTTACATACATGTAAAATCTGATTTTTGATGATTTTATTCGATTTGCTTGATTTATCAAATCACTGATAGTGTCTTAATTGTTAAAGTAATCACTTTATGTAGGTAAAATTTTTGATGACCCATCTTTGGTAGATATAGCTTCCATCTTGAAGTCATCTTTGGTAGATAGATTCTATTGATGGATTCTATTTGTAGATAGCATCACATTGATGAAGTCGTCTTTGGTTGATATTATCCATTGAAGTAATCTTTTGGTAGATAGCATCCTCTGATGAGGTCATATTTGTTAGATGCATCCTCGCTTGAAATCATCTTTGTAGATAGGCACACGTTGATGAAATCATATTTGGTAGAAAGCATCCATTGGTGAAATTCATCTTTGGTATATACATCCGTTGATAATCATATTTTGGTAGATATCATCTGGTTGATGAAATCTCTTTGGTAGATATCATCCGTTGATGAAATCCATCTTTGGTAGATGCACCGTTGATGAATATATTTGGTATATAGCATTGTTTTGATGAAATCATCTTTTGGAAGATAGCATCCGTCGATCGAAATCTCTTTGGTTTGATAGCATCCGTTGATGAAGTTATCTTTGGTATTAGCATCCTTGATGAAGTCATCTTTGGTAAATAGCCATCCATTGATGAGTCATCATTTGGTAGATAGCATCCATTGTGAAGTCCATCTTTGTAGATAGCAATCCATTGAGAAGTCATCTTTGTAGATAGCATCCGTTATGAAGTCATCTTTGGTAGATAGCAATCCGTCAATTAAAATCAATCTTTGTAGAATATCATCCGTTGAAGTCTTCTTTGGTAGAAAGCATACATTGATAAGTCATCTTGGGTATATAGCATCTTGGCAGCCATTGATTGAAGTCATCTTTGGTAGATATCATACACTGCAGAGAAGTCCTCGAGTACAGCCTTTGAGTTATAACAAAATAAAACCCATCATCAGTAGATTTTGCCCTTCCATTTACTTTGTTTTATAATCGCAAAAGCATTTTTCTAGTAGTAGCCTCCGAGTATATTTTTAGATTAAATCCTTTTATGAAGGATTTTTGGAAACATCCATTTTTTTTAAAATCTATTGTTCAACGTTTTTGCTTTTTTATATCCTTGAATACATTTTATTTTTTATGGATCTCTTGTACAGTGACCATGATTACCATGGTAATTACCATAGAAATGCTATTACATTTTCAGTTTCCATGGATACCAAACCTTTCAATTAAGCTTTCTGTTTAATACAATAGTAGATTATTTTAGAATACATGATATATTGTTGTGAGAGGCTTGGGTTGACACACATCCTAATATTTTTTTTTTAATCTATTGGCAGAACTAGCAATATGAACCTGGAGATGCCAGTGCATTGGAGTGTTTTGAAAAAAATGTGGCGCGTGTGGCCAGATTCAACCTGGCAACCCCCGTATTACTAGCATGGCGCTCATGCCCCGCACTGGCCACTCCCCTATTGAATCAATCCATAATGCATTGTGATGCCTATAACTGTAACGTACTAAACACATGTCAGTACTTAGGTAAAGTGTTCCAAAAAGTTCAAGAACCACAAGACATTTCATGATTATCAAAAAATTCCCTAAGTCTAATGCTTTGTGGGCTACAATGAGCATAAAAGTCATGATTTTTATGTGTTAAGAATAGATTTTTGTGTGATCACATGCCCTTGTTGAGGTGAAATTTGCCAAGACTGGTGCATTCTGGGATTAACTCAAACACCCTCTGCTGGAGAACTAAGTAGTTTTTAAATTTTCAAAACCAAATGAATATTGCATTATTAAATAACCATCTGATGCTGTCTGCTAGGAAAAAGTGATGGACACCTTCGGACCTAACCCCTATATATGAAATTTATTGTGCTCCTATTCCAACCCTGCTTGTTAGCTTAAAGGGATTAGCACGCTTAATGCGAGAGAATCGAAAATTGGGAAATGCATGTTTTAACTTATAATATAAATCAGGGATAAGTGTGTGCACTTCCATATCACGTTTAAGTAAGAAACAAAACCCAAAATTAATGGAAAAATGAAGTATTTGAGGGAAATTTTGTCATAATCGTCTCCCGCAAAGAGACATACAATCGACGGCATCTCAAACTCTGCACTAACATCTGATTTTGTGTTACATACCAGTACAAAATAAACCAAGATCAATAATGTTTGTGTTTGAGGTCAAACTGTAAATTGATCATGATGGCACATATCACGCTGAAAGTCTGTATATTCACCAGAAAGGCTTTTGATCTCAAGTCGGAATTTGATACTCAGTATAGAAATTACAAACAGATAAAAATTATTGCCTTGTCTTTACTACAAACTGATTGAAGCCACCGCTTGCAGGTTGTTCGCATATCCATGCCAGTAACACAAACTATAAAAATAATAATGAATTTTGATGATTTGTTCGATGTTTCAGATTAGCAAATGGCTGATAATCACTTTTAAAGTCGACTCAGATTTCCCCAAGATGTGCGCCCCCCTCAATTTTTCAACAATCGTGTTTTTTGCATGTACCCACAATACTTGTCCCCCTATACTAATCACTGTGTGACATAGCTTAAGCTCAAATCGAAGTCCTTCATATAGAAATCACAACTTTGTTATAAATTCCGGATCCGAAATTTTTGTTATACCAGTATCCTATGGCAACGCAATACTATGTCATAAAAGTTTACTACATGAAAACAAAATATCCATTTCATCTCACAAACTTTGAATTGTGTATTTTAGGTTCCTATCTTTAGTTTTAGGTGACTTTATTTAATTAATTACAACTCATCAAATATTTTGAAATCTCATGAGTCAGCCTTTAATTGGGTAGAGTGTCTTGCTAAGTAGCTAAATACAGATGTTGCCCGGTTCAAATCCAGCCAAATGCACTGTGTTTTTTTTTTTTCAACACTCGCGTGCGCTGGCCCATCTCCATGAAGGATTAAAATATTCGTTTTTGTCTACCTGGAGAATTAATTAGACGTAGTTAAAATATTAGACTCAAGTATACGAATTGATGATGTGTCATCTCTGGAACCATATGCCACTTAAAATGGGATTTGGCAATGAAAGCCTAGATAGTGGTACATAAGCAGACATTTAAAATTCTTTTTTTTGCTTTAGAGTGTCAAAATGTTGTGGGAAGTTGTATCGATTGCCCATTTAAGGGAGTGCCATCCCATAGGTGCACAACTTCAGATACATGACTTACTGAATTTGCTTTTGATTGTGTACTCTGTTATGTCGCTTATCCAATTCAAAGAACACACTTTGTGCTTGGGCTCTTTTGGATTACCCAATCAGGGCGTCAGTTGGTTTCAAGTACTGCTCCCAGGTTTCCAATTCAATGTATAGAGATCAGTGATAGTTGCGAAAATATGCAGAAATTGAAACTCATTTGATTTTCTGCTTTAGAGGCCCTCACATTACTCCAGTTATTTTATTGAGTAGTTAGAAATGATAAAGTCTTATAAATCGTTTTTTTTTATTTGTGGTGTTTGAGAAAATGGGACCATTAGGTCAAGTAAAATAGAAGAAAACATGTTTGCATACCTTCTGCTCCTTTTTGAGGCTGACTAATTCCCTTGTTTTTTTTACCAGTTCAGTCAAACTTTAATAAAAGGATTCTTTATGAAATGAGTGCTGGGTGATATTTGCTAAGGACAACAAGTAACTTTAGTGTTAAAAAACAGAGGAAAATCTTGGACATAAAAAAAATAAGGGACAGAATGGCATGAAAAAAAAACATAATGAGAAGGACCTTACGAAAGCACTTCCAAAGGGTGAAAAAACATTGGAGTTTAACTATATGGACCTCAAGGTTAGGAGATGAATACGTGCTCTTTTTTTTGCCAATTAGTGTCGAACCGATCACCCTCATGTCTGTTGTACCGATTACAGATTTTAAAATTCAAGCGGTTCATTTCGATTCCGATTTTTTCTGTGTATTTTTTTAGCTTATCATTGCGTTGTTGCAGCCAGAAGATGCCAGAGAAAGTAGCAGATCGATTCGGTGAAGCCACTAAAATGGCGATAGTGAGGTAGAAAAACGTACAACACTCTTGTGTGCAGTAAAATAATAATTGGCGTGGTTCAGTTTCAATTATTTCCACTTGTTTGGCCATCAGTTTGAACATTTAATGCAAGTTTGGACTTTTGATATTAATGTTAATCGGTTATAAAAATCGGTAAAAAATGAGAAATTTTGCCGATACAGATCAGATACCGATAGGTCATAATAGGCACAATTTTAAACAAAACCGATCATCGGGTATTCTCTATGGACCCACTCTGAGGTAGGTGGTTAGTTTTTTAAAAAAACATGGTAAAATTCCAATGCAAAAAAAGCGCAGATGTCAAAAAATGGGCTTGACTATTTAATGTTAAGATTATGATACTTGATGTTAAGAACTAAATGATAATGTTGCGTGGGCATGACCATGGACCCATCCTGTGTTTATGAACTGTTTTAGTATATGCGTCATTAGCACAACTGTCAAGATGTTTTTTATGGTAGATTTATTTTGGTTTCATTGCAAAGCCACACGTTGGACATGAGGGAAAAGTAAGATACCTGGAAATTATTATTATTACAAGGAGGTCAGTTCACTATTAATTGTAACACTTTGACACCGTACAAATTCTGCTATTAAAAAAAAAAATGGAAACTATTACAAAAAATATTCTGTATGCACCAAATAGGCCGTACTTGACAAAGCTGCAGATCCAATTAACGATGTTAACGCTCAGGGACACTAGACTCGCAAGGGAGAAATAAAAAACATTGGTTACCATTGTAAATAAGGCAAAAGGAAATGCATTTATATGAAGAAGCA
>JAMKCH010029729.1:0-17315 GCA_023653785.1 Ophioderma brevispina | reverse complement strand
GAAGTGTTACAAGTACACTTGTACACTAGCAACATTGGATTAAGACCATAGCCGATACTAAACTATAAACAGAAACAAAGAGTACAAATAAGAATTTGAGAAACTCAAAACCAACTTCGAATTCTATATTAGCCTATATTTATAATATAATCTCCGACTTTTTTAATCTAAGTTTTGGGCCTTTTTACCGTAATGTAAAATATAGTAAAAGTCTTAGGAATTAGAATCTGGTAAAACAACAATTTCGTGTCCGATGCCCTGAGGGGGATTGAAATTTGAAAAGGAAAATGGGTAGCCTACACAATAGCAGGCTTGCATGCTTCGCTGATCTCGACCACAACCTATCGTGTGTGTCAGTCAAAGAGGTTCTATAGATAGAGATCGAGGCAAAACGTTACGTTAATCTTAGAATTCACCGTCTCGGCATGGTTTGCCGACCACAAAGAAAACAGAGTACAACAATAAAGCAATGCTGCCTCCGCTCTTCCACCATAATGTGGGTGCCGCTTTGCATATGATACACTAATCGGTAGTGATTACAAATTAATGTATATGTGAGGTGGCAGGTGTTAATAAAGTTGTACCGGATCATTGTGCTTCAGATCTCTTTTTTCTATAATGCAATGCGCGCTTAGGTGAAAAGATGTATTCATTGGGCGGTTTACGATGTGTCATTCATTCGTTGTGTGGCCATGGGTAGGACAAAAATTTAACCACCAATAGCACCCAACATCCAACAAGTGATATTTTTGCGGATTACGTTGTATCAATTGACATTATGTGTGTATACAAGCACCAAACTGATAAATATTCCGTGCAATATTCAAAAAGTCAGCGCCCAGCACGGACGACTGGTTTTGAATGCGGGTTTTTACCCTTGGTGTCAGTGGTAGATATACAGGAATCGGTAACAGGTTCACTCGGCCCATCGCCATCTCGGCCCATCGCCAACTCGGCCCATTACCAACTCGGCCCACATTATGCTCCACCTCGGCCAATTGCACCTCGGACCACGCTATTTCGGCCCACGACCAAATCAGCTTATATATGAAGCTTATATACGAAAAACATCGTTTGATAATGTTGTGAAACATTTCATAAACGTTTTACAATGTTTTACGATGTTTTAAACGTTGCCTTAAATGTATTTCGAAAATTTTATATCTATTGCCAATTAATTGTAACTTTTTTATCAAACATAAGACATACCATTTATCAAACATACTCCAAAATATAGTAAGCTTTTGTTTACAGGAGATATTATCAGAACACTTTACTCTTAGATAACGTTAAATGTATTATTGATTACCCCGATGTGGCTGGAAATGATTTTTTTCTGATGACAGTTTTCCTATGTTTTCAAACCTTTAAAATGTTCCCATAGTTGTTTATCTTGATGTTTTTGAAACAGTTTGTAAATGTTATCGATTATGTTTTAAAAACATGAAACCGTACATTGTATGGATATCAACTTAGGAACATGTTTTAATCAATAACTTTTGATTGATAATGTTTGCAAATGTTTTCCATTTGTCATACTAGTTGTGAACCAATAACTTACTTTAGACTAGTATATTATGGGCGTTTGTTTTACACTTTAACAAAACAGTGGCACACGCGGAAGCGGTTCAGCAAACAATAGGGGAAAAACAATAACATAACAATATTTATATGAAACAAATAAAACATTAAACTTCTTTTATTGTAAATGCTCTCCGTATTAATTGTGTACTGTCATTCAACATGCCAGCTCCAAAGTACTACATGTAACATCGATCACCCAACATTTGTACCGTGGGTGAGTTTATTCACATCACGGTTGCTTAGTTTCCTATAGTTCTTACTCTAACTGAGAAAGGCCCTGTGGATTCAACGACTGCAGATTAATCACAAGGCTGTAGACAATAGTAAGCCTAGGCAATTGGTATGCGTATTGCAATCCGTATTGTAACACGACTGAAGCATCACGGATTGGATTATTAATCGATGAAATCCCGGGGTACAATGTATTTTTTCTCTTATTTAATTCACTGCTCGTCATGTTTTCTCCGAGCCTTTATATATTAGATTTGTACCTACTTAGGCCTACTGTATATTATATGAGTTGGAGATGGAAATAAATTGTATTGATCGATAAACTTCCCAAAGCACTGTAGAAACTGAAAGAGAGAGATAATGAAAAAAGAAAAATTTTTTATATAATATTAAAAGAGGGATGGGAAGGGGGAGAAAGAGAGGAAAGAAGAAAAAGCAAAAAGGAAGGGAGAGAAAGAAAAGAAAAGAAAAAAAGAAAGCTTGAGGACAAGGGATAGGGAAAGATAATGAGCACAAGGAATTAGATAAGAAAAATTCCAATAATATAAAGTAGAAAGTTAAAGAAGAAAATTAAGTAAAGAGAAGAAAATGAATTAAAATGCAGAAAGAGAAGGAAAAAGAAAGGACTATAATGACATGGGCCGATACTCGATTGTCGAGCTCGATTATTCCGATACTGTGCGATTGGCCGAGTCTCGTATTTCCAGATGGTAATTTGCCGTATACCTGTAAATTCCATGAATCAACTGATCCGGGATTGTCAATTGACCTTATCTATAATTATTCCCTTATACTAGACGACGTACGGGGCATGCTAGATTCGCTTGTTGTATTTTAGGGTTGCATTGCGAACTAGCCACACATCCTTTCCCCTCAACACATGCAGTTTTAATTCCTTTTGATGCTGCCGAATTCAATGGGTGGTGCCGAGTTGCAAATCACATCCTTTCCCCCTTTTTTGTAGCATAGCAGCCTGCTGAGCATGTGAGATACAAAAATAGCCCTACTTCTCTTTCTTTGCACGTTACGGTAATCCCATGCACGGAGCTCTACGTGTTCATTATTTGGATTATTTACTCTTTTACTTTTAAACTTAAATTTTTTGTTTTTTTATTTCGTTTCGGGTCGCCAGCCTCCAGACCAGACAATCCTATTATTCGTACTGCTAAATATAGTATTACTAATACTACAGATGTCTTGAAATTGATATTAAATTTAATCAGTATAGAAAAAAATAAAAAACTTAAAAAAAGCAAAAAATAAAAAAAATACAAAAATTGGCGACAGCAGAAATTCACAAAAATCGACGCCATAATTTTAATAGAATAGCGGACCCAAAGGGGTCACAAAACAAAATCTTATTGTCAAACTCATTACGTCACGACTAATAATAAACCCGCAGGGTTGTTTAAAACTAAATTTCGCGGGTCTCGGCTTTTCTCAGGTTGGTGGAGATCCTGCCGTTCTCGGCTGTTCTCGGTGGGTGGTAGATCCCGGCACCGCACCGGAACCTCACCGTCGGTTGGTTGTGTCTGTATGGAAAAGAAGGGGGCTTTGAACCATTTGTGAAGTGATATTTATTTGGTTTGTGTTTTTCCCAATATTTGCATTTTGATCCGATTTATATAACCATTTTTAACATTTCAGTTAAATCCTTACGATTGTAGTTCGCAAGGGTTAAGGACCAATCAAATTGATTGAAACTAAATCCTTTCATATGGATTTGAATCAAATCTAATATGATTTAACAGTCTGACGCATAGATTTCGAATATTATTTTTTTGTGTAATATGAAAATAGTCAACTAGAACTAAAGATAGTAACGCTCATCACACTTCCCGAAGATTTTGGATGAATTGGATTTTTTTCGTTTTGATGCAGTAAACGTATAGGCCTATGTGTAGATACGTGTCCCATAGGATACTGGTATAACAAAAATTTATAAACCAAGTTGGAGTTTTCTATATGAAGGATTCGATTTAAGCGTAGCACTTTCACACAGATTGAGTATATGGACCGCATTATGACCATGCAAAAAACACGATTTTTTTTTGGAAATTGAGGGCGCCCTCCTCAGGAAATCTCTGAGTCCGCCTTTATGTAATGCAATAGACATATTTTAAATCCTAACACTGATTGGTCACTATTATACAACTACACTTCTTAGATTACTTTTCAATCGCTGAAATTTAGATTGTACTTAGTAGAAATCGTGTGTATTTAAAGCGGCCCTGGCCCATTTTCACATCATCAGTAATAGGAAATTTCTTCAATTTTTTACTCGCAAATTGAAATCTAGGCCATGGATGATTTTAATTCTTTGCTTTCCTTTCTTTCTACTACTTTTCAACGTCTTCCCTTTGTCTAATAGTCGGTCTTGTTCGTACTATTGTTTCGTGTATGTGCGTTTGTTCTTTGCTTGTTTTTGTTGCTTAGGTTCCATATGAACATGGGTACTCTATACAGTAGCACTGTCTTTAATTATTTGAATATCCACTTCATATGAGTATCTCATGTTATAAAACATTTATCTAAATATCACATTTTCTCTCATTGTAATATTTTTTTTTTATTATTTAAAATTGTATTTTGCTGTATTCTGTGATAAACAAATAATATTGATTGATTTGATTGATTTTTATAACACTTCCCTGAAATAACAAGATGAAGTAATCGCGTCCAAGTAGCCGAGCCCTGTGGGACTCTACAATCTACCGCCACAGGATATGACGAAGCTCCTCTGACTGATATAGATTGAGTTCGGCATCTAGTCTGAACGAGAACCAACTTAATTGCTTTTCCAGTAATCCCATACCGTTCAGTTAGACGTTTGGAGCTGTTCGTGGTCTATGGCGTCGAATGCGGCGGCTGAAGTCCAGTAACACTAGCAACGGCTGCAAAGCAGATCAAGTTGTCATTACTGCACCCGTATCATAGCAGTCTACTGTGATATTGCCGGTATGCCGACTGCATCGAAACATGGAGATCATTATCGATGAGATAAGTCTGCAACTGAGTCACTGCTACTACTCTTTCATCACCTGCCGCAAAATTGCAGATGGATATTAGGCCGGGCGTAGCCAGGGGGGGTGCGGTGGTGTCGATGCCCCCCCACCCCCAATGACAAAGGTCCACTTTCTGATGTTGAAGGTCGGCTTTTGTCCTCTTGAAGGTCCCTTTTTAAAATGTTAAAGTTTGCCGCCTAAATTATTGGTTGTGTTTGCATGTATATGATGAATAAGAGCCAGTTTTTAATACTATTAGCATTACCATGGCTTGTTGTTATTATACTAGAATACTTATACTGTTTAATTCAACGCGTGCGATTATGTTTATGGTTATGTTACTACCTCCCCTTCCCCCTCCCCCCACCCCCACCCCCCTCTTCAATTTTGAGACGACAGAGGAAAAAATTTTGTGTCCAACCAGCGAGCCGGAAAAATTGCTTTTTTTTGGTACGCAAAAGGGTCCACTTCTGGCAAATCCGCACCACCCACATACATTCCTGGCTACGGGCCTGAATATAGTGGCATATTTGAGCGGATGTGGTGTCCAGCCCAGATTTTTTTTCAGCAGCGGGATGACATATGCATGCTGGAGAGCTTGGGGAATACGGCCCTAAACAAGGAAAATTGCCAATCCTTGTTATGACTGGAAACAGATCATCTTCCTGACATAGTTTTAAAGGTCCCGAGTGAAATGAGAGAATGAACTAATCCAAATGCCTTACGGGGCATTCCATTCCAATAAAAGGGCCAAAAAAGAATACACTACATTGACATCATTAGTGAAACTTTGATTTTCACTCATGGCATGATGGATTTCACACAACCCAGTCACGGGCATTTTCTAGTTACTCCTCTGAGAAAAATCAATAGTTTCACCAATGATGTCCTCACCAACCTAATATTGAAATGCTTCTTTCCCCTCCTTGTAGACTTACACAAACCACATCAATTCTATTTGCATTTCCTAGGACCGTTTAAGAGACCAGCTGTTAAAGGGTCTAGTGGCAGGACTTGATCGCTGCGGATTTGATGGAAATTTCAATACTCCTGCCTTCAGACACTTGTTTTTAGTCTGAAGGTGCTTTGGCATGATTCGTTTAGTTTCAACGTGACAGAAAGAGGCATTAATATTATCATGTAGACTGTTTTACGCGCTTCCTTGTCTTCTTGTAACTAATTTCTGCAAAACTGTCAGCAGATCTTTGGTCGGTTGTTCCACTCTGGGCGATGTTAAAGTTAATTTACTGACTACACGGAAAAAGTCCCGTTTATCACCTGTAGTAACCCTCATCTTGTTGTTTTAATGATACTCTTTCTTGGCTTTAGAAAGAAGAGAGTTTTGTATTGAACTACTGATCTTTGTACGGCCTCTTGCATACTGTGAGGCCCAGATCTGTGAAACTCTGCGCTCCAGCCGACGCCGTTTCTTATTCTCAGCACGAAGAGGCATCTGTGTACAAGGTGCATGAGGACGCAGAACTACAGACGATTTGCAGTGGAGCATGTTCAATCAAGGGTATTAGATAAAGGGATTTTTTTTTGGGGTTTTTTTTATTATATTCATTTGCAGATCGGATATCCGCGCGGAAGATGTCTCCTTTGATGTTGCGAATTTTCCAGTCTGCATGGGGGTTTGTTTAATAAAGGGTCAGGTCGGTGATTTGATTGGAAGTCACTGAAGCATATGGTTCAGACGGCAAGGACTATGGTTGAAATATGGCTCACAAATTGTCTTGCTTCCAAGTTATGATAGATCCAAGAGTGTGGTTCCCGATGTGAGTGGGGCCAACAACTAGTTGTTTCAAGTCATGCAGAATCTAGAATATGAGGGAAGGATTGAGCCTCACGGTCATCAGCAACATCAACATCAACGGTAGGAGCAAATGGCCAATACCAACTGTCAAAGTAGCAAGAAGAGAGGAGAATTCATTCTAGAAACATTGATGAGTGAATTTATTTTTCTATCAGACTGAGTTTGTAGATTAGAATTAAGTTGGAAGGAGGTAGAAATGAGGATATTGTGACATCATTATTCAATCGTAAACTCGCAGTCTAGTGTATCCGTACTGGAGACCATCCCTAACGAGAATAGCTGTATCCCCGCCTCGTCTAGACGGCGGTGAGAATGGATGAAGCTTAAAGTAGGTAGCAGTATTTGAGTATCAGCAACGGCCTAATATCTCTGCTAACTCCAGTCAGCCAAGATTCAGTGATGGCAAAGATGTCCAACTGATTGATGATGACGAAGTCACACAATGCAGCCGATTTGTTTTTTGCTTGATTGACCTGGAATTTTCCAGGTAAACAAAGCGCACTTATTTTGGGTAAGATCGTTACGATTCGTACCTTAATTAAGTTACTTTTATTATTGTGTTACCCTGATTACCGTACCACATGTTGATTTTCTAATGCAGGTCCATCGTAGCAATCCTACGTTTTTGTTATTGCCACCACGGCTTCCACGAAAACAAAAAGCACCCATGGTTGCAAATTGATGTTATTACACAAAGAATAAAAACAATTAGAAGAAATTCACAAGACATTCAGTGATATTATAATTGTGATGCACAACAGATGTGCAGTGTGTGCGTTCGTGATCAGCGCACACAAAAGACGAAATTGAATTTAAACAAATTGTGCACAATTTAGTTCACAGTGCACGGCCAATGGTTATCCAGTGGTAGGTGAGATATTGCTGACCCAGGCAATTGATCCAACCCTGCAAGGAAGGCTTGTGAGTCGGTTCAGATAATCTCGGACCAGTGGGTATATGGCTGATTGAGTTAAAAATAGAAATTAATCTTACGCAAACTCTCAAGTGACTAAATTACATATTTAAATTAAATATTTTTATAAACTATTGACATAAATTAATTGTTTATGGTACTTTGTGAAGCCCCGTGGTCGGGCATGATATCCCTTGTCAATGACCAGTGACCCATCCACCGGGTAACTAATAATGTGTCTACTCAGGCTCCGTTGGGGTTCAAGTCATCAATTGCGTGTGACTCAAAATAATCTGAAAACTATGACCAATAGCTCACAACTACTCTAAATACTTAGTACTTTGGACCAGCACGCATATCTTTTAGGGAATTCACTTGAAATATTTTACTATTTTCATTAGCAATGTGCAAATAATTACCTGAATTTCAGTTTGAATGTTTTAGTTGTCAAAAAATATTTCAGAGTTGTATAGACTTTTTAGTGTCAGTCTTGAGTATTAAACTTTCAGAGTCGTCATAGTCAAAAGAGTTGAGGCATACCGGCGACAAAAACTAGGTATATTAAGTATGCCAACTACAAGGTCTCGGACTTCATAACTTATGTGGTACCAGCTTAACATAATTGAGTAATGTACCTTGGAATCGCTTTAAGAAAACTTAATATCAAACTCGACGGAGATTCATTAAATAGAGTAAGTTCAACCAAATTTCTGGGAGTCATTTATTGACGAAATCTAACTTGGGAAAAAACCATTTGTGCAATTTCAAAAAACCATCTCAAAGGAATGTAGGAATACTGACCAAACTCAAACACTTCGCCCTGAAACTATTTATATATTATAATTGTAACAAATTTGCCTTACATAAACTACGGCGTCTTAATTGGGGCAACATGTAAACACTATTAGATAAGTTATTAAAACTCCAAAATGGGCTGTCGAACGGTTCGAACAGCTAATTATAGAAGCCATACCGGACCTCTCCGGTTGCAAAATAAATGCTCTTAATGTATACGATAATTAAGCTCAACCTCGGTATCTTTATGTAAAACCACACAAATCAACGCCACAAAGTTCCAACATATTTTCTAACAGCATGTTCAGACACCCATATTATCAACAAGAAATGCCCAGGACTATCAATTTACTAAAACGAAGGAAATTATCTGTAATCGTGCTACTAGAATTGTGGACAACCATTGGAAATTCTTTGACAACAAGATAAAGCTATGTATAATACGAAACACTTAAGAAGCCGTTAAAAATCAGTTAATTTCCAATTGTAAATGATTTCGGTTTAGGAGCAGGTCATGTGCATTTGTTGAGGCGCACATGTGGTCCAGTGGATATAACTGCCGACTCATGATCCAAAGGTTGTGGGTTCGAGCCCCGCTGCTGCCAATGTGTTGTGCATTTGGGAAAGGCACTTACCTCACTTGCCTCGTCGACCCAAGCGATATTCGGGTAGCTTTTATGGGGACTATTACAATCTAAGTGCTGATAGGATTGTGGACTTGGCCAGCTGCCGGCCTAGATGAAGCGAAATGATTGTGACGATTTCCTGACGGCAGCTTAATAATAATGTCACAGCGCTTTGATCCTTTGGAAAAGGCGCTTTACAATGTCGGTATTATTATTATTATTATTATGTTGTTGTTTTTGTGTAGGATTGTCATGTTTTTGTTTTGGTAATTCAACTCTAAGTTTAGGGCAGGTCGTCTCAGTCTTTATTGTGCCGTTTTGATAATGTACTCGATATCAAGTTTGTTTTTAAATGTCTGCCTTTGTTGCTGTACGATGATAAAGTTTGATACGATGATATATGATGATATATGATGATGTATTACTCATGCAACTACATCGAGTTACCATTACTTAGAGTCGTAGTACGCGTTTGGCATTACTCGCTATTGAACTCAAAAGCTGACTCAACGGGTTGCGCTGAGTAATGCCAACGAGTAACTTCTCTGAGTGCACTTACACCGTCTGCTACTTCGAGAATTCTAAGACATGTCATGCGTAGTTTGGTTTGTTCGTGAATCCGGCCCCTGAGGGTGCATGTAAAATTATGATCGGCCATGTCAGCATTTGCGGGTATACTGACTGCGTATGCGTGAGTGTTTTAGAAATCAATGTGAAATATAACTCTCTTAGAATTCACTAAACAAAACTTGTCCTCACCTTTGCTAATTGCTTTGTGATCAACGAATTTCGTAATTAGTGTTACATCTACCCAAACATTGATCAATATTTTCCTTCGCCACGTCATCGGTATATTTTTATCGTACAGAATTTCTTTCTGCTTACAGAAGCCACTCCCATCCAGATTTGATCCTTCACCCTTCTTCACGTGTGCAGTTTTGTCCATCTCAATTCTTCCTAGATTCTGTATTCTTGTACCTGTTTTATGGTATGTCCTTCAACTGTAATGGTGGGATCTGTTTTGTGAATTTGTCATTTAGTTTTCATTTATGATTTTAATCAGAGCTATTGGCTTTTATTTATATTTTTTTTTATGTTTGTAGTTGAGACTTATGGTTCTACTGAGTGACATCAAAGGCCACGTAATCTGCCAAATCGGAGTCTGTCAATTGTGTCCCGTCAGCAATAACTCTTTCTAGATTTAGCTGGTTCCATTGCAATATAAAACATTTTCGAAGACACGGTGTCTCGCTGCCTTATCCTACTTCGATGGTATGAAACATTTTATCGAGATGGATTTTACGGTTGCATTTCATTTATTCCCTGTCTTCGATGCAAAGCAAATATTTGTGCTCCACTGTATCAAAGGCTTTCTCATAGTCGATGAATCCAAGGCAAGTTTGGACTGGTATTCATTGCCATTTCAATCAGCTGATTATTGTATGTAAGTGTTTTTATCATGCTAGCCTGCTAAACCCTTCATGTTGTCTGTGTTGTGGGTTGTCTAGTTCTTGCCTACTGGTTCTGAATTACTTTGATAGCTTTTTTGGTGAATATCTTACGTCTTGGGATAATAAACTTATGCCTGGTATAATTTCTAATGTATGCTTTGTCCTTTTTATAAAGAGGGATGACTTTTTGAAATAACTACTGAGCTAAAAAAAGCAAATATAAATCGTTTATGTAAATATATCGTTCTGATGCTACCGCAGAAAAGCGAGGGACACCAATTCGACCTAAAACCTATAGATGATATCTATCGCTCCTCTGCAAACCCTGGCTTGATAGTTTAGTTAGTAAGAGCGTCGTGCATGTAATACGAAGGTCGCAGTTTCGAACCCACAAGCGCACGTTTTTTTACTCAACATGCACATGTACGCGGGCCATATCCAGGGAAAGAGATAAATGATAGAACGGTGATGACTTTTGATTCTTTCCATTTTAAATGGATCTTCTCTCCCTTTCTAGTATTTTGGTTGATAACTTGGCAGATGGCTGGACAGTCTCATGAGATGCCTTTAAATATGTCGGATTGTTTACGGCGAGTTATTCTTTTTCATTTATTTTAGTGCCTATTCTAATTCCAACTTGTTACTTTGGAATTTCAAAATTATTGACTGATTTGAAATGATTGAACTTAAGTCTGATAGAAGTTTGATCTAGTTTCCTTGCCTTTTGTCGTCTGTTCTTATAGTTATAGAATCCCTACATTTCATTCTCTCTCGGCCGATTTATGTGTTGTTCTCCGAGTTCCTTCTTTCTAGCATCAATTGTATAGTTCTTGTCCTTTCCGTCGCAGTTGTGTTTCTGTGTTTAGCGTGCTATAGCTGCTCTGACCATCACCCTTTTGGTTGTTGTTCTTATTGGTGTCAATGTTCTAATTGTGTTCCACTCCTAGGAGTAAAACTTGTTCTTCAATCTTAATCTGAAATTCTTCCTTTTGCTCTCATAACTGAGAGGTGACGGTTTTCTCTTCTTGTGTAATGAACTCAAACGGGTACTTGTTTTGTTGATTCCTACCCTTGAACGTACTTCTGTGGTCGTTCTGATAGAAAAGGACCAGTATGAGCCTGTTTTGTCTTTAATCACGGTTTGAGCCAACCAAGCAAACCACTTGCAGGCTATGTTAGCACATCCATAACAAAAATACCAGGATTTTTTATGATTTTCTCGATGCTTCGGATCAGACTAGTCTGTGTTACAGACCTTGTAACTGTATTACTTTATGGAAAGATAAACTACCAAGTATTTGTCCGCTAAAGGGACCAAACTGGTGCGGTTCTGCGAAACCTCTGAATGTCGACCCCCCAAGACTTCGTACACCTACACTGTTAAAAATTTCCGTAAATTAGAAAACAGATTTTTCGTAAATTTACGGAAAATCTGTGTTACAAAAACATAAAAATAAAAAACAAAAAACATAAAAAATGTTAATTACGGAAATATTTCAAAAAATTTCTGGCAGCAATATTTCCGGACTTTTTTTGGTCCCGTAATTGTAATTACGGAAAAATTTCGTTAAATACACATTTTTCCCTAATATGAGGCAAATATCTGTTAAAATTACTGCAAATTTCCGTTAATTGACAGACAAATTTCTGTAATGTACCCTAAAAATGACTGAAAGACGGCTGCCGGAAAATTTCCGGAAATTTACGGAAACTGTTTTAACAGTGTAGTCTTTGACAAAGACTACAGTCAGCTTTCCACGCTGCATAAAGTAAATCATACCCTTCACACCCAAACTATTGGTCGTGTATACTTTTTAAAAGGGATTAGAAAAAAATGTGAAAATGCATTGTAAACTTATAAACTCAGGGATAATTAAAATTCAATAGAACTGTTTTTAATGTGAGATAAAACACAACAAACAGTGAACAAAGAAATCTTTGAGGAAATTTGTCATACAGTCTCCCACACATGGACATACAGCAATGGATCTCAAAATCTACACTTACCAGCTGATTGTTGGGTTTGAGGTCAACTGACAGTCGTGGTGAACAATACAATTGCTTATAAATTGGGGATATTCACAGGGGAAATCTCAAGTCGGAATTTTGATACGCACGTATAGAAATTACAGAATAGATAAAAGCTACTGCCTTGTCTGTAAACACCGATTTCAAGCCAACCATTTACAGGTTATGTTAGCACATCCATGTCGTTACAAAAAATATCAAAATATGATTTTGATGATTTTGGTCGATGTTCGGATCAGAAAATCGCTGCTTGTCTCTTTAAAGTACAGGAGGAGATTTTTTTAGGATACGAATTTCTCTCAAATTTCACTAAATCGGTTGTATAGACACACCTACCTAGAACGTTTAGGAGGTTTATTGACAAACAAGTACAAAGAACCAGCAAAACCTTGTTTTTAACTGACTATCATAATCGCCCCCATAGAAACCATGCTTGGACTTTTGTCGTGCAGAGTTAGGGTTAGTGCAGAGGACAGACAGACGGAAAGAAAGAAGGAAAAAACTCTCTGAAAAAGGTATATTGATTATGGTGATACTTTCTTGTGGTATAGTGTTACTACATATCATTATCAAAATTAACATATAGACTCTATTGATAAAAATGAACAATATAATTGGACTCCTCTGGAAGACATTCTTAACGCGTGACAAAATGTATACACTGTGGAGAATTTGTCAAAATTTGTTGTATGGCGGTCGACTGTGTTGAATAGATGTTTCACAAGGGAATTAAAAACCATGATACAGTTTTCGGACCCCAATTACTTAAAGTCAACACCACATTTGAAGGATTTGTGTCTTTTGACTAAAAATAATTCTTGTTGACACAGAACACAAAATATGGCGTAAAGATCAATATTATAATTTAATTTTATAAAAAGAAATGCGACCTTCGGGGTAATAAAAAATAATATTTTCCTGACGTGTGATCCGCAACTTTATCACAGGGAGTCAGAAAACACTGGACCACTGTCCGCCATTGTGCATCTTTACGTAAAACATATTCTACAATGTGTAACCAACGGAAAGTTATTTTATTAGCTTTATTTTGATGCAAAGACTTTCGCATCGGTTAGGTTCGACCGAGCTACAGTCTTTTAAATCCAAGTATAGATGGTTTTGCGCTAGGTCCCGTGTCACATTAATTAAAATGAACGCGTTAGTGGGATCGAGCAAATCCAATACGATTCAGAAGCGGGTGAAAGTAATGTGACGATATTAAGACCACAAATGCTGTCAGCATTTACTGTTGATTCCCTCTATACGACGTAATCACTCAGAAAAATCAATGAAAAACATGTAACTTGATACATGTATCAGATTCTGGAAGAGTTGAATGGAACAAACCATACAAAGAAACAAACATCGTGCACAACCTTTTGATTAGTCCATCTAGAAAAGGACCCTCGTCCAGACAGTGACCTAGCCACCGAGAGCGTAGCTCGCGCTTTGCGCTCGGTGGCAAGGTCACTGCCTGGACGAGGGTCCTTTTCTAGATGAGCTTAGATGGACGACCCTTGGATAAAAAATGGCATAAGTATGTTTTTTATTTGTGGACTATAAAATAGCCAAGTGGGTCAATAAATCTTTTACACCATAAGATACCATTTTAGTGAACATTAACGTGGACATATCCCGATCGCCATTGGACAAGTGATTTGCTCCGTTGACCGCAATGCATTTGAATGGGAATCCGAGGGACGGGACAAACCGACTACTTGAATTTAAAAGGCTGTAGCTAGATCTATACCCAACTGATGCGGAATGATCTTCTCAGCAAACTAAGCTAGTAAAATGAACTTTCGTTGATATCGCATAACTAGTTCGTCAAAGGCCACAACATAATCCCTTGCTGAAACCCCCCACCTCGTGGAAATTTGGTTTGTTAGTCCTGTTGAAGGACTCCTCTCGGACAGAATACTTATCCAGACGTCTAAAGTGTGACTTTTGACATTTTATTCTTTCGGCCACACTTGCTTCGGTCCATTCCAGTCATCTATACCATATATGAACCCCTGCTCCCGCTCTCTCTTATATCCCAAACAATGCGAGATATAGTGCACGCCATCAACAACACGATCTCTATTCCGGTGCTGATGCCCAAATACATGGACACAACATCCAATCTCACGAATTTGTCTGTCTAAAGTCGAACATCCTGCGTACCGGGTGAAATTAAACCCGGCCATTGCGCCCTGTCTCTTCGGCATTTCCTCTGGTTGTCCGCGGCGGCGTCGCTCCGCAGCTACGCGTTTCATGTCATCATCGTCGGCTCCTATGAGGTCTTTTCGCGGTAAAAAATGACTAAATGAAATAACAGGAGCATCGTAAGACTTCACTCTGTCTTTATTCAAATCTGTGAAGTATTTCGCAGGAGAGATTTTGGGATTGTCCGGCCAGACACACATATGATTGTCCATCCACACTGATTTGCTCAAATCAACTTCCTCCGATGGCATGGATACGAAGAGCGAATCCGCGCGATCATCCTCGGGGGTGGCGTACCAAGAAAACAACGGCACGATCCACACGTTTTCGCCGGATTTTTCCAAAGAAATTTTCTTGGGTTCAGTGTGGACACCTATTTCGCTGCACATTGAGATTATTTGGTGAAATTTCTCGACGGAGGTTTTTCGTTGCTTTTCTTTATCTCGTAACCAAAGTTCGTGATTGCCTGAAACAAGGTTAAAGTAATAAAAAAGATAAAGTTAGATTAAATACACTGTAAAAAACTTTTAAGGGAATCAAAACGTTTTCTTAACTTTCTGCTTCTTTTGTAAAAATATGTGTAAATGCTTAACATATTTAGTGTGTGAAAATGGCTTAGTGTTTGACAATTGTTGAAACATTGATGTTTGTAATTTGAATGCATATAGCTTTTCAAACATGTGACAAAAGTGAAGGCAAGAAAAGTGTTCAATTGCTAAATACTTTTCTTGTCCTCTGCGAAGCAAGCGGCACATAGGGATATGGCAAGCTGCTTGAACCACAACCCCGATAAACTGTTTATCTAAATAAACATAGTTTTTCTCTTGATAAACATAGCTTTTCTCTTGATAAACATAGTTTTTCTCTTGATAAACATAATTTTTCTCTTGATAAACATAGTTTTTCTCTTGATAAACATAGTTTTTCTCTTGATAAACATAGTTTTTCTCTTGATAAACATAGTTTTTCTCTTGATAAACATAGTTTTTCTCTTGATAAACATAGTTTTTCTCTTGATAAACATAGTATTTCTCTTGATAAACATAGTTTTTCTCTTGATAAACGTAGTTTTTCTCTTGATAAACAGTTTTTTCTCTTGATAAACATAGTTTTTCTCTTGATAAACATAGTTTTTCTCTTGAAAAACATAGTTTATCAAGAGAAAAACACGGTTTATCAAATTGATAAGCATATGTCGAAAAACCATGTTTTTCTCTCGATAAACTTAGTTTATCTAGATAACTATATTTTTCTCTTGATAAACTCCGTTTATCAATTAGATAAGCAGAGTTTTTTAAAACTATGTTTTTCTCTTGATAAACTTAGTTTATATTTTGATAAACTTAGTTCATCTTTTGATAAACTTAGTTTATCTTTGATAAACTTAGTTTATCTAGATAAACTTAGTTTTTCTAGATAAACTCAGTTTTTTCTATGGAGAAAAGCCTTGTTTATAAAATCGATAAGCAAAGTTTTGAAAAACGTTTTGCTCTCGATAAACTAGGTTTATCTAGAAAACTTAGCTTATCAAGAGAAAAACAGTGTTTATCTGGAAATAGTTTATTAAGAGAGAACCATAGGTTCTAAAAAAATATGCATAAAAACTATTAATGATGAAGCATCTTCTATCATACACTGTTGTCTGTTATACCATGCACGTGTGGTGCAGCGGAAAAGTGCAGGACTCTTGATCATTAGACCGTTAACATTGTGAGTTCGAGCCCCACTGTGGTAATTGTGTTAGTGTTCCTGGGCAAGATATTTAATCTCAATTGCCTCGTCGACCCAAGCGAAATCTGGGGAGCTGATATGGAGAATATTACAATCTAATTGCTGATAGGCTTGTGCGCTTTAAAGGCATGTCTTTGAGCAGTCACCTGAATGGAACGTAATGATTGTGACGATTTCTTGAAGGCGGCGTAATAAGTTGAGAACAGCGCTTTGAGGCTGTTTACACTGGTTATCATTATTATTATTTATAGCTAATAATGGCTCACCTGGTACAAAGAACACTTCTCTGAATCGCTCTAAAAGTGACGACAGCGTAGACATTAACAGCGGCACCCTATCGGAGACATCACCAGCCACCAAAAGCACATCATTTTGGTATTTGGTATCCGAAAGTTTCTCCACCCATTGCCGATTTTCTGCGTAGTCCACATGAATATCCGAGATGGCGAATATACGCGACATCGTCTTGAGAGATGTGGTACGACTGTAGGTGAAAGTAATAGAAACAAATCGGTAAATCTTGCGTTTATCCTAATTCTAATTTGGTCCCCATGTGTACGTGTGTTAATGCCTCCATTCGTCTCAATAGCGCTATAGCTTGATCACAATGTATTAATGTGCTATCTGTTACAAGTGTGAAGAATGCCTTATCAAAAAGGAAACATTCTTTTCCTATCGCCATGATTTGGAGGTTAATGGTCTCGACAGAGGAATAGTTGTGTAATACTGAATCTGATTACAATTACATTTTGGAACTCAGGCATTGATTACACGCTTTAACAAACCACAAGGAAAAACGGGCTGTTTTGGCACGTAAAATATAATTGGTTTAATACGTAATTTCTTAAAAAAATGTTTACCAATGTTTTAAATCACTTATTTAGTCAAGGCCTATAAAGATGAGTTACATTTTCCTATCGTGCACAT
>JAMKCH010029728.1:0-17379 GCA_023653785.1 Ophioderma brevispina | reverse complement strand
CTAGCCCCTCATCTTCCGACTCGGAGGCCGGCTCTTCTACTTATTTGTATCCTCCGCATCCTGGGCTGGCCTCTCTGTCCACATCTTTGAGTGTACGTGCAATGTGTACGACCTAAAATGTTGTGATTTTGTACATACTCTATGTCAAATCCATATAAAGCTGTCACATGTAGTAATTTTTCATATAGATTAGACACTCAAAATATTTCTTACCTTGTATTTAGCTACAGAAATTGAATTAAAGGTGCTTTTTCCGATTTATGTCTATTGTGTTACTCTACTTGATATCGAGCCTGCACTTGCACATACAACCCCATAAAGTACCATGGGAAACAAACTTGCGGTTTGGATGGTTAAAACATTGCACATTGCAAAGTCCTATTCAATCTGGTCTAAATTGATGGTACACCATTAATTTGTCGGTTTTTTGTGTTATATTTGGAATGAATGGATTTGAGGGGTCAAATTTCAGGACGACACTGAGAAAAAATACAGCCTTTCATCTGTTATCAAAATTTATACTACTCCGGGTAATCGGGGGGGGGGGGGGTCCCAAAGACGATAGGAACGGACGTACCTTTAAAATTGATAACAAAAATGTGATTGTATTTGCTTCAATTTCAATATATACATAGTCGTGAAGTTTCTATGCTCCTATATGAATTAGAATATTTCACAATTTTTTGTACCAAAAGAAAGATTTCTCAGCTTCATCCTTCAGATTGGGCTATTATTGACGAAAAGCTTGCAGCAATGCAAACAATCAGGGCTTTTCAAATTTTTCGGGATACCTAATATGTGAAATCTCTTGTTGCAGTGTCACACCATTTCCAAATTTCAGGGTTATAATTTTATGAGCTCTTTACACATGATTTTCGCATGTTCTGAATGAGGATAGAAGCATCAGCTACTAAAATAACGGTTGGTCTAATTACGTTTAAACATAAGTTTGAGGACAGGGCGCGTAGCTTTCAAGACTTGCAATATATATCATTGTAGATAGAATACTCGGGCCTTGGTTGGCAACAATAGTTTTGGTCAGGCCCTTAACCAGGATTATTTTTTAGGGGAGGGGGATTTTTTTTTCAAAAGGGGAAATTAATAAAAAAAGAAAAATTAAAAAATTTGTTAACTTTTTCTCGACCAAAAAGCATAAAAAGCATAAAAAGACCCCCACCGCCCCTCCCTGGTACGGCCTGAGTTTGCCTACGTTGAATGGCCCAAGGAATGTCTCTTATCGTCATTGTCATAGCAGTTTTTTGGGGCCAACAAATTACAGGGCATATGCATACACCTGCAGGATTTCAATATAGATCCCGTTTTCCTCTGCTGCTCTGAAGGCCGATTTTGTTCCTGGTAGTATCGGCCAATCCACCGATCGAATACAGGAACCATGTAAACATTACAATATAGCTGACTTGGAACCGTCCTTGAAGTTGGAGATTGTGATTAGTATTATACATACGTAGTTGTCATCACCTGTAAGTTTTCTCATGTAGGCTAAATATAATTGGTTGTGAGTAGATGTGTGATGTTTAAATCCAAATTAAATTCATTTTAATATTTGTCTAATGTTTTTACTTAAAAACGGGTAATAAGTACCCATTAAACTTTGTCCCTTTCTTTCATTCAATACATTGACTGAGAATCGGCAGCTCTGGCACAAAAATTTTGCGATCTGATTTTTGGCAGATTTTGAAAATCGGCTCAAATCCGATGTTACGATACAAAAATGGGTTTTCTGAGTTTTGAATATCCAGGCATATAAGCCCTAGTGATTGTTTGGCCGATGCTGGTGCAACGAATCCTAATACATGGCACTTATACAGCGAATACCTTTTTCCATGTGATTGTTTAGATTGCTCATGAACGATGTGCAGGACTAGTCTTCAGTCGGGTTTGTTCTTTCAGACACTGAACTGAGTGCACCACACTTTACCAAAAATGAGGTCAGCAGTTCAGTAATTAAACCAGCAAGAATAATAATAGCCTGAGAGGAAATATCATAGGCTTGTAAAGCCACATAAAACTAACCTCAATAATGAATTTATTTGTTAAAAGAAAGACATTAAAGCAATGTTATTAAAGACGACTCAGAGATTTCCTGGGGAGGGCGCCATAAATTTTCAAACAAAATGTGGTTTTTTGCATATACCTATAGCTTGTCATATAGTAATCACTTGGGAAATAACTAAGCTCAAATCGAAGTCTCTCCCATATAGAAAATCCAACTTGATTTTAAAAATTCCGCATCGGAAATGGTTGGTTATTATACACGGTATCCTATGCCAATGTTATACTGTACATAAAGGTGTACTGCATGAAAACGAAAAATCCGATTCATCTCTAACTTTGGAATTGAGGATTTTAGGCGAGTATCTTTAGTTCTAGTTGACTATTTTTAATTACTACACAAAAAATATATATTTCGAAATCTCTGAGTCAGCCTTTAAAGCAAGACATGGACTTGTTTGAAAAGCTGTGGATAGGTTAAGAATAAACTTTGAATGGCATTCAAAGGAATTAGGAGCCAAAAACCATGAAGCTAGACAACATTTTATCCAAAAGGGTATACGAGATGCACAAGATATGACTCAAGTGACCTTGAATGACCTTTGACCTCCTCATGTGACCCCATATAAGACCTCTTGTTTCAATGTACAAGCATACCAAGTATGAATTTGATCCATCACCGATCTCACTGCACTAAAAAGCTAGACAACTTTTTAACCAAAGGTGTATACCAAAAGTTTGACACACACATGCACACATATGCACGCGTGCGAACTATATGCTGCCATAAGGCCTTTCCGATTTTATTAGACGACCTAAAAGCATGAATTCTGAGCAACTGTACTTAGGTCAGGTCAGGTTTCCTTTGATTAGGTCAAGTCACGTTTCCTTTGAGAGCCTGCTACTGGTATCCTGGTTACCAGTACAACCTATTCCAGGACCGAGTTGTCGGCGGCTAAACCGTCACCCCCATTGGGTTTCTAAGGAAATCTGATGAGGAGGGTAGCTGGTTACCCTGGTAGAATGAAAAATAAGATCTACCTACAAGGGCATCAGCTCTGGAGAGCTAATGGCGGCCATCCATACATGTTGCCTTGCATGGTGGGCTTGGTTGGCCAAAGGCTAGACGCACCGCCAAAACCTGTGGATTGACATCAGGAAGGGCATCCAGTCAATTATCTTTTGCTCCAATAAATCCTCACACAGCAGCATTGCTGAGGGCGAGGTGTATCCGGCCACCCTCATTTAACGGGGACAAATGACACTTGGCTAAAAGTATTGGAGAGTTAAGCAGAATTATACTATATTCCATCAAGTTAGGGCAAGTGCCATTGGTCACGGGATCTTTACCATAATTTCAAATGGGTAACAATTGTAATCACTGATTTGTTCGCAACTGTACAACATGGTCTTTGGCAAATATTATCCATTGTGTTCCTCATTCAATACCTTCACATAAATGAGCAGACGGCAGTGGAATAACTTATAAATATAGCCAGTTTCTAAGATACCTTGTTTGTTGTGTCTCCTCAAACTCCTCAATGACTTGTTGTAGGACACCACCTTCTTCTGGAATGTGACCTTCAATTTCGTCATGATCTAAGGCACCGATCTCTATATCATCATATTGTTCAAAAACCTGTAACAAACCAATATTATTAACATAATTGTATGTTGCATATATTTTAATTATTCAGTACACTTGAGAGGTATTGCAATTTTACTTTTGAAAAGTTTGGTGGTAGATTGCTTTAAAGGCTGGCTTGGGACATTTCTTGAGGATGCTGCCCTAATTATACACAGTATCCCATGGTATTAAACATGTATACACATAAGGTTCACTACATCAAAACAAAAAACCTGATTTATCTCAAACTTTTTGAACTGAGCTGTTAAAAGTGCAACAAGAGATTTCACATATAAGGTGTCCCTAAAAAAATTGAAAGTACTAATTTTTGCCCTGATGTAAAGCTTGTCATCAAAAATATTCCCACCTGAAAGGAGTAAGCTGAGAAATGTTTCTTTAGTACAAAAATTGTGAAATTTCTAATTTCATATAGGAGCAAATATGAAATTCAGCCTATGTTTTATATTGAACTATAAGCAAATGAAAATTACCTTTTAATCTCTTTTAAGACATTTCTGTAACCAAATACAAGGTAAGAAATCTATTCAGTGTCTAATCTAAATGAAGTTACTATTATGACACAATATTTGGGTGCCTCAAAAATTTCTTGTTGCACCTTTAAGTTGACAATTTAATTAATACAAAAACAAGATTACATTTCAAAATCTCAGAGTCTGCTTTTAAAGTTCACCTCACAGCTTCAAAAAGGTTTAAAAGCTATGGGCAAAAATATTTTGTTTACCTTTTAAGTTGGGTTAGCAGTTTTACAGTAACTGGTAAAAGTAACCGCCAACTTGACAAAATCACCCCTTGCAGAGAATTACCACTGAAAGGGTCACAGGTCACATAGGGGTTCTTTAGAGGTCCCAATGTATTTGCTTTCCATTTTACCTCAGGGTATAATTCCAGCACGTACTTATTCACTCTCTGACACTTTTCGCAGGATGCCTGATTGGGGCCATTGCATACCTGAAAGAGGTTCACCAAAGTAAATTCAACTAAACATTAAGGAATGTTTAATGCAATGGGATTCATCCTTTGGTGCCACAGGTCCCCAGTTCAATCCCAAATGGCACTTGCTGGGGTTTTATCATTGTACTAAATCGTATTAATTGTACCATTCTTCTCTTTGTTATTCAATCATGTAAATGGCTGGTGGGTCAGGATTTATCAGCTGAGTAAGCTGATCTGAGGCCATGTTGTTATCCATAATCGGAAACGTCCTAAAATGGCCCGTAATCTGTACCATGGGAATTTTGATAAAATTGCATTTTGCTCCTCTACCCCAAGATGGACTCGGGTAAATAAACCTATGATACTACACTTGTCCATTGAAAAGGAAAGTAGCCATTAAAAAAAAAAAAACTGGGATCTCCGACTCTGATTACCCTGGCTGTTCCAATTCCATCCTAGTCAATGGACCCCAATGGAAATAAGATTCCTGTAAGGATTTCATTGATTATTCAGATTTCTGAATATTCACCCCAAATGGAATTCCCCTGTACTGTTTCTCCTATTGAAAAATAAAAATTTTCTAGGTTATACTTTGTCTAGTCTGAAGTATGGAAGTAATGACGCTGTGTGTATACCCAGCAGCATGTAAGCCAATGTATACGCCCACGTCGCTTTTACTCGTTTACTTCGTGCTGGACAGAGTTATTAAACAACTTTGTTTTTCTTGGTTGCTACCTTTTCAAATCTGTCATCTAGCAGAGTGAGTGCGCACAGTTCTTTCATAACTGGAGGAGGATAATGAATAACTTGTAAATCTGATTAGTTTCATCTGAGTTGTTAAGTTCTTTTGGTCATAATCTAGGTCATCTAACTCATCTGAGTCAAAAGTATTTCACCACTCTCGTCATCTGTGTTCTCCTCTTGCTTCTTCATATTATCTTCTTCAGATATTCTGCAGTTGAGAGATGAAAATGTTATTAGAAGATATTAGAAAACTTTGTATTTAACTTAAATCATGGAAAAAAAAAAAATGTTGCCACGCTTTGTCCGACTTGGCTGTTTTTTTTTAATAGCTCCCCCCTCTCCCCCAGGCAATGTTGGATCCAAGTCATGTTGTTAGCAGCTCGTCAGGTCCCCCAACCATTGATTGATGGGGTTTAGGGGAAAGGATATATGGATAAAAAGCAAGGGACATCTGCTTTCAAGGAACAAGGAATTCCCAATTCGGATGAGCTGTGAAGCATGGGGAACTGGTTGATTATATTGTATCAAGTGTGGCAAATATTTTTTCCATGGTTGTAGATATTCCCAAAAAAAGGGTTTTACTTCGATAAATTCATTGATCCTGACAAATTTGTGTTGTTGTAATTATAATTTGTGTTAAATTATTTATTATTATTTTGAGCACATAAACAATTGTGTAATTATCCTTAGTGTCCTGTAAGACACTGTGCTGTTATGTTCTGAGATTTTTTTCTCATTTCCAAGAGGGAATCAAACTATGCACATGGGGGGGGGGGGGGGGGGGGGGAGGTAAGAACATGATCTTCTCGATTTGGGCATTGGGATTCCAAACGGAATTAATTTGGGGAACTCATTGACATTAGCAAAATCAGCTCTTAAACCTTAGTAATATCATGATAATTTTAAGGTAAAAATTATTGATTCCAAAATCTGTCGAGGTTTTTTAGTGGGGGATTAACCTTCACTGCAAAACTGTTGCAATTCAATAATGGTCAGTAGATTTAAATAATCGTGACCAGGCCTTGCATTTAGTCAAGTCTGTGGTTGCCCCGTTCGATATCCGTAAGAGCGCCTCATACTGTGAATGAGATTAAGGGAACTAGCACTCGGGTACACCAGAAGTTGATGTCGTCTGTTGCTGTTCGGTTGGCATGACCTCCCCCCCTGGGGTTTGGTACACAAAACAATTGACTCTAGCAAACACTTATTATTATTTTTTTTAATTGGAAGGCAAGTTGTCAGGATGAGGTTATCATTCAGGACACTTCTTTAAGTATGTTGTTTTTAAATTTAAAAGTAATAGTAAATACTCCATGACTGAAAAGTAGGTCAATAATGAGAAGTTTCAAAACAAAATCTATCAGACATGCTATAACATATTATAAGTTAAACCCTTATACATACTTTACAATTTTTGATTTGGTCAGCCTGTTATTTCCCAAAACATTCTCTGAATATGAAACCACTTAGCAATAGCAGTACCAACAACATAACTTATTGCTGTTGTTATTATGTTTGTTCATTTTTAAAGGGGGATGGCCCTATTTAAGGATATGAAGTTTTCATCTTGATAGATTGATCTTCACTCCAAAACCCCATCTGTAAAGTTTCGCGCCGATATTTCAATCCGTTTTGATGCGAGAGCTAAAAACGTGATTTTGTAAGCCCCATAGAGTACTCTGTAAAATTAATATTGGTCGACCAAAATGGGGCACGTTTTAGCTCATAACTTCCAAACCTAACATCCTTTGGCTCTAAGATTTCACAGGGTAAATGAGAAAAATAGTAGCTTTCTTCTGATACCGAAATATTGACCACTTCTGGTAAAATCTGGAGCTTCTGGGGACGAGGCTATTAGCGATCGGGCCATGGATCTTTAAGACACTTCATGTACCCACTGCTTGCAGTGCCTATGCAGGTATTCAGAGGATCCTTAGAGTGTAGGAAAGTGGTTGTGTACCCACCTGTCTGTGCTTTCAGGCAGTTTGCCACCCTGTGCCATCGACACAAAGTCATCTTCTAGCTGGTTGTCTGGGTCATTGAAATCAAAGTCCTCATCCATGGCAGCAACCACATCAGGATCCAAATCAAACCTGGGACCTGGATGAACAACAACAAGTTTGCATTTTAAAAGATCATTTGTGAGAAAACTCATCACAAACTTTGAATCTGGAATTATAAAATACTCTGAATAATGAAGAACATTATATTGAAAATACATCGCGGTTTTCGGACCGTAGTGTTGTCTGCCGTCGTAGTTTGCAAATGGGCCAAAGGTCACATGAGGTCACCAACATGTCACCCCACCCTGCCCCTCCTTTCCACCAAGTTACATCATTGCAGCCCTTACAGAACTCATACGGCATGCAATATATTAAGGGTTAACATTTTGACCACAGACACGCACGCACACACAGACATACGACCAGAGTAATTCCAATTCTTGTAGACGACACAAAAATGAAAATATTTAAAACAAGACCGAGAATGTCTTGAAAGCTGCCGAACGTGATTCCCTGAATCTAGAACATGCAGTTGCCAAGCAGATCCTATACCACCTGAGAGCATACTGAAAATTGAAGAATTGTCAGTGGCGTATCTTGGGGTGCTTTTGCCCACCCCCCCAAAAAAAACATGCAAAATCAGCATATTTTCGGCTATTAGAGGTCCTTCTGCTCCCCATGGTCCCCCTCAAAAACCAAGGTCTGGATACACCGGTGATTGTGGAGCTGCTTCCATGGCTTAATGGACCATGACACAATATGTAGAGCCAGTGTAACCACACAGCTACTCTGTTATAGTACAGATAGCCACTGTGTTTACACCATTCAAATTTGCAGAAAAAAACAACATGGATTCCTGGCTTGCATATGTATGTCGTGGAAAGATAATCAGCTGTAACCCTCACCTACTTGGTAATAGCTATGTATCTACTACAATTAAAGGCTGACTCAGAGATTTCGAAATATATACTTTTTTTGTGTAGTAATTAAAACTAGTCGTCTAGAACTAATCAGATTTTTTGTTTCCATGCAGTAAACATTTATGCACTACAGTGCCATAGGATGTTGTGTATAACAAAAAATCCGGATCCAGAATTTGATAACAAAGTTGCGATTTTCTATATGAAGGACTTCGATTTGAGCTTAGTTATTTTACACCGTGATTAGTATATCGACAAGCATTATGGATATGCAAAAAAACATGAATTGTTTGAAAAATGAGTGCGCCCTCATCGGGAAATCTCTGAGTCAGCCTTTAAGAATCTGGCTGTATAGTTGGTTACCTACTGTGTGCCCAGTTGTCGCCTGCCAGTGGACTGAAAGACATATCCAGATTATACCACTGAGGACTTGTTTGTTTCCCGGAATGCATTGCAAATGTACCCTAATGACACCACACTAACGCAAGTACGCTGTGCACATGTGTCTCAAATTCAAGACGGCAAGTTTTCATCAGGCAGGTGGCAACGTCATGAGCAAAATATTCCACCCCTTCCACCTTTTGTTGTTCATTTCAACATGGGTCCCTCGTTAATTTTGTGTTCCCTTGACATTTCTCTACATTTCTGTATCATCATGTTAAATGTTACCACCATGTAGTTTCAAGCACCTATTCACATTTGGGTTGTAATTTCAGCAGTGGAACCCATTGATACGCATGTATACTTTTGTCAATGTGATGTCATCACGGCATATTTGCAATGCATTCTGGGAAACCTGTAAGTCTGCAATTGGCTGGGTACTTCAAAAGATCTTTAGAGTCAGGCGGGTAGCCAGCCCTGTGGCTCCAAGGGGGCAAGTTCCCAGTAGGTGCAACAGATTTCTCGAACACAGGCAAAAATATCACGGTCGCAGGACAAAAGAGTCCGATAAAGGGCTGCTTTAACATGAATATCCATCTTTTACTTCCCGATTTCCCCCTAAATTTTTTATTAGAGGGGGCACTCTGCTCCCATCTGGCTACGCCACTGATTAGTGCTCCTTTGTACGAAATTGCTATAGGTGGAAAGGTAGTCACGTTGAGATTGACCACGGAGTACCTTCAATATCGTCCACATTAAAGTGAGGAAATTGGCTGTGTATTCTCCTGATGTACCGGGTGTTTCCATAAGGTGACACCCTTTTCTGACATACTTTTCTGACACCCTATGAATTCGGAAACCTTAACGGAATAAACCACATAAACCGTGTGGTTTATTCCGTTAAGGTTTCCGAATTCAGTGATTTATTCCGTTAAGGTTTCCGAATTCATAGGGTGTCAGAAAAGTATGTCAGAAAAGGGTGTCATCTTATGGAAACACCCTGATGTACCTACCACTGATTGGAGCTGCTTTATTTAGCATGCCCACTTCTTCCTCATTCTCAGATGGAAACACTGCTGCAGGAAGCTGTAACTTTGGTTTCTGGAAGAGATAAAAAAAGAGGTATATCAAATATAGTTTGGACAGTAAGAGTTGGCAGAAACAATGCACACCCAGAGAAACATTTAAACAATATTATTAACAAATCTTTCTAATTTAAACAGTATCTATTGTGTTCTTGTGCTCAATTTCCCACAAAAATTGACACCAAATAATTGAGCTGTGCTTGGCCATGAAAAACATAATTTTTGTAACCTCAAGTTTTTTGTCAATATGATCAACACTGTGATGATAAGTATAACCAAATCAACAAATGATTTCTATCACATATCATGATCATCATCATCATCATCATGATCATCATCATCATCATCGTGATCATGATGATGATGATGATGTTCATGATCATCATCATCTTGATCATCATCATGATGATCATCATGATCATCATCATCATCATAATCATGATCATCATCATCATCATAATCATGATCATCATGATCATCATCGTCATGATTATGAGCGATGTGTGGTGTGAAGTTGATGGACAGGATGAAGACTGAGGACTTGATGCAGATGTTGGGTTTGGAAGAGGCGGTGGACCGGTTGGCGAAGGCGAATAGTGTACGTTGGTATGGGCATGTGTTGAGGAAGGATGACGAGCATGTGTTAAGAAGGGCTTTTGAGTTCGAGGTGAGCGGTTTGAGGAGGAGGGGACGTCCAAAGAAGACATGGAAGAAACAAGTGGAGGAGGAGAGTAGGAGGGTTGGGTTGAGGATGGAGGATGCATTGAATCGGGTGAAATGGAAGGAAGGAGTCAGGGCGGTTGCTGCAAATGTGAGGTGAATCCGGCCACCCCCGTTGACGGGGACAAAACCGGATTTAAAACTTTGGTTTAGTAGTAGTAGTAGTAGTAGTATCATCATCATCATCATCATCTTCTTTTTGATGAATACTTTTGATTAGTACTTTAAAATACTTATTTGTTTTTTAAATTAGAAAAGTGATTCAGCTTTCCTTGACATTTGCTATACTATTAAAACCATTTCGGAGAATCAAAACTTCATTCTGGTCTGCATTTCTATTCAATATTTCCTTATTTTAAATTAGAAACATTGACTAATTTGGATTCAGCTACTTACCATGACAGCCTCTAAGGACAATTCGAGATTCTATTTAGAATAATGACAATGCTTTTGTTACATTCAGACCTTTTGAAGTATGATCACTTTTGATGAACCAGAAGATCTGGGGTACGTTTTGGTGACCATAACCACAGATTTGTTCAATGATCAATTGGGTCATACCAGATAAAATCCATACACCCCCTATGGAAGACGCTGCTAGAACTCATTCGCTTATTGATCACTGCCTTCCATAGGGGTTTATGGAATTTAGCTGCAAACACCTAAAATGCTAAATTCTAAAGCTCCACTTAAATTGGATTTTATTGTTTGGATTTTGTAAGCACTCGTGCATGGCTGCATAGTACAGGATAATGAGTAAGTTTAAAAGGAGTTAATTATGATAACCATCTTTATTATATTTATTAATTTTTAAAAAATTTCTTTCAAGAAATTTAAATTCAGCTGAGCCCAAGATGTGGACGTCAGTTAGTACTTGAAAGACTTATAAAGTCAAAATTAGTAGTTAGATAAATCATAACTATACCAAAGTAAAGTAACTCATTAGGCTAATGAAAGTTGATTCCCAGTTTCCCGTTTCCCGACTCCGGTCAGAAAGAAATGCCGATCAAATAATTCATTATTTCCAAATAATTCATTATTTCATATTTTCCAACTGTTTAAGACAAAAATGATTGTTTTAACGTGATCTTACTCACGAATGATGCATTTTTTTTTTTTTTTTTTTTACGTCCAAAGAAGACATGGAAGAAACAAGTGGAGGAGAGTAGGAGGGTTGGGTTGAGGATGGAGGATGCATTGAATCGGGTGAAATGGAAGGAAGGAGTCAGGGCGGTTGCTGCAAATGTGAGGTGAATCCGGCCACCCCCGTTGACGGGGACAAAACCGGATTTAAAACTTTGGTTTAGTAGTAGTAGTAGTAGTATCATCATCATCATCATGATCATCATCATAATCGGAAGAATCGGAAACGTCCATTTTCTAAGATCAATAACCAATTTCCGTTGGTTCCCGGCTCCTTACCTACTTCCGTGTGTGTTTTCTATTAAACCACTGATTGATCGATTGACTAGGTAGTCTTTGCAAAATGCTGTGTGAACTATGATTTAAATGGATATATACCACACGGCGCATTGACTCGATACTAGGTTTAGTCTCTCCGACAGGCTGCATATCAACCACGTCAATTGACGAAGTTTACACTTACAGCCTGTAGTAAAGGCTAGACTAGGTTGAAATGGGAATTTCTACCATGCACTGGGTAACGCGCTATATTTAGCACGTTTCAAAATAAATGATATAGGAAATTTACTGTCAATTTTTTCGAAGGTTTTCATAAATATATATTGAAAAATAAATTTACATTTAAATAAATACATGATATTTGCGACATTCTTGTGTCATTATTTGTTTTAGCACGTGTACCCTGCTTTGAAATAAATCCAGCACCACCATGTGTACTTTCCACCTGTCATTTTCGTTCGTTCATGGTGGCTTACTGTGCTTTCCTTTGTTTGCATGTACATGTATTGTCGTTGGCAAAATTGTGTATTCAAGAAACTGTGTTTATGCAAAGCCGATTTCAAAAGAAGTGCTTTATCAAAAGCACTTCTATGTGTACCCAAGTTTATTTAAATGAGCCTTGTCATAAGTATGTGTTTCGTGCCTCAAACAAATCTACTACTGCAGTTAACATTGCCATCAATAATGAAAATCGGAACGAAAATAATGAATTATGAAACATTCCCCACTCATTCATGAAAAAATGAAACGTGAAACTGGAATCAACTTTCATTAGCCTTATAAACCATTAAACTGCAGCACCAAAGCCACAATGTGCCACAATGTACCACACTTGGTGTTATGAGCAATGCTTGTTGAGAATCACATACACAAACTGAACACAAAAAAGTTCTTGATTCTGATCACTTACCATATACCACAAATACCACAATATTACATTGTGTGGTATTTGGTGGTCTAGAGCCTTGTATCAAAGGTTCTTGTTGTTGGTTGGAAGAATCTGTTTAAGCAAACACACTACCTCCAGTTAGCTAGCTCTAGATCCCTGTCTGCCATATCAGTATCGTCAGCAATTTCACAGTGGCGACCTTCCACTGTCTTGGAAGCCGTCAAGGCTGGCCGGTTGGCCACCCACATTCGGGGTTACCGACCTCCCGCAGGTGCGCATGTCAAGCTCGTATCGTCATCGTAAATCCCCCAAACGTTCGTTCCTCCTTTCTTCTGCTGGTCCAGGTCCTTTTTCTGCAATAGATGGGAACTGATTATTTGGAAATGGTATGGTCATTGAATATGCCTTTCTATAACGCCACCTTTTCCATGGATTTTATCACAGAAGCTGCACAGCCAAATACCATATTGTTCATAATAAATGTGACCTCTAATAATATTTCTTATTCTCTAATTGAAAATCAACCCGAAAAGCCTCTTCAGTGCTTCCAAAGTACATGATGATGAAATCAATGGCAAATGACAAACAATGACAAATGCAAAATATCAGTGCTATAATATTCTGTAAAATGCAAATGGTGCGCCCACAGGCAGAGTGTTCATCTCTCTGTCTGGGCCAGACTCCATCATATGTCGCTGTGTGTGTGTGTGTGTGTGTGTGTGTGTGTGTGTGTGTGTGGGGGGGGTTTGCCACTCCTCCCGCACAGCGAGTCTGTTTTGCATTCCCAGCATATGCTGGTATCCATTTATACTCCTGGGTGGAGAGAGTCAAGTGAGGTAAAGTGCCTTGCCCAAGTGCACAACACATTGGCGACAGCGGGGCTCGAACCCACAACCTTATGCTTATGAGGCGAGTGCTGATCCAACTGCACCACATGTGCCCCCCCAATATTTTAACAGTGTATAAAAATGTAAATATCTAAAATTTACTTCTAAAAACACCCCTTTTTGGAAAATGCACTGCTTTGGGGCATTACAAACAATGTTACCCTTCACAAAAGGAAACCATCCAACAGAATTGCCAGCAGGGTTAGAAAAATCTGAAAGTCACTCAAGTGAAGCAGGCAGCATAGCGAGCTGAGGGGCCCACCTTAGGGCAACATTTTTCCAATATCCATAATGCCCTTAATGCCAGTTTTTGCCACTTTTCAAAAATGGACAAAAAATCACGGAGCGGACCCCTGCCTTGTTTCTTAGGGGAAATAGCCCCTAGATCTATAATGCTACCTACCTCTCCACGGTGATCTTCAAGTTGGTCTGGACTTTCCGAAAAGGACGTTAGGGACAGAGGGCTAAATGTTTCTTGTAGGGCAAAATATTTTTCTACAGGGCATGTATGGTGTATCGGTGACCCTACAAAAACATTTTGCCCTATAGAGAAACGTCTTCAGAAGAACCATTTCAAAAACCACTGACTCAAGGAAGGATAAATTGAGTTATTATAATACAAGGCAGCACACAGATGTATCACATGGCAGCTATTGCACTTGCAACCTTCTTGCATTCACATGACAAATTGTACTTTGAGTCTTATCAAAATTAATGGCTGGTATTCTGAAAGGAGTCTAACTTTAGTCCTGAGTTTAAACCAGGGTTAGTCCTACATGAGTGGACCTTTTTTCTTTAAAAATACTGTGAAAGTTAAATGTAATGAGTGAGGAAATTCCTCATGGATGTGCCGAAACAGCCCATCCATGAGGAATTTTCTCACCTGTGACAGCACATTTTTAGAGTATGTTGGAAGGAAAAAGGTCAACTCATGTAGGACTAACCCTGGTTTAAACCTGGACTAAAGTTAGACTCCCTTTCAGAATACCAGCCTATATTTTTTGAAAACAAACTGGGAAATATATCCCTAGTGGGATGTCACTGTGTTACTTGAAAGGAGATTTTCAGAGGATACAAATTTCCCTAAATTTGCACTTCATTGGTTGCATACAACAATTTAACAAGAAGAAAAGGTACATATGAATACTAAAATTTAAGGTTTTTAACTTGCATGGCTCCTAATTGGCTATAAAGGGAAGCATCTCTTTAACTTTCTGATTCTTACCTTTTCATTTTGATTGGCTAATGGCATCAGCACATGCTTGGAGCTTTCATCATCAGCTTGTAGGGGATCTCGTTGACTACGATGCACCAGATGAAAACTCACTGCTGTCTTCTTGTTTATAAAAGGTTGCTTCTTCTTCTTACCCTAAACATAAACCACCACAAACGAAACAGTATGGAACAATTACAATTGAGCCGGTAAACACAGCATTGGAATTCAGTTGCAGGAGGACAGGTAACTGGCGAGTTTAAAAAGGGGCGAGTTAGAGAGTGGCGAGTTAATATGGCGAGTTACCCCCACAAAGTTTTACAATTTTTCAAGGAAGTCTGTGTGGCGAGTTAAAAATTTTCAAGGAAGTCTGTGTGGCGAGTTAAACATTTGCAAGTTAATTTGCGAGTTAAATTTTTCAAGATAGTCTGTGTGGCAAGTTCAATTTTCACAAGGAAGTCCATGAGGCAAATTAAAATTTGTCATTGTTTTGTTGAGGTGCAGGGTAATTCCATGCCATTTCAACATGCCATGTTGCCATGTGTCACAGATTTTGCTGAAACTTGGTGGATAGGTTCCCCCATTGGTAGTTTAGAATCTTGCGGAGTTCCAGAAGTTCAAAGTTTGTTGGTCTTTGTAAAAAAAAATAGCCAATTAAAGTGAACAAGAATGTGAAGTGCAATCTCTGAAGCACCATATTTAAAAGAAATACATGGATTTAGACCTTCATTTTTGCTGTGTGCATTTACTTTTTTGATATAGAAAGGGTTTATGGGAAAATAAATCATACCAATTATCTGTATTTAATATTACTGGAGGGTCAAAATGGCCTCTCAAGTTGTGTTGAAATTTTTGCAATTTTCAAAGGCATCCAATTTTCATGAATGGTGTGTAAATGTGGTGTTTGACCACATACCAATGTAAAAAATCAAATTCAAACAACCCCCTTGATGGGACTAGGGTTGCAAAATTCCCGGGAATTTTCAGAGCGGAAAATTTCCATGAATTTTCAAAACAATCTTTTGGAATTGATACAAACTATAAGGTCCTTTTGTTCAGATTAGGATATTACTCTGTACACCAGTGAAATGCTACATAAGAACATACAAGCAAAAACAAGCATGTTTTAAACAGAAAATAACCATCAACTCTTTACAAAAAACAATACCTGTTTGGGTCAATTTGTTTTCTATTCTATCACTCGCTGGTCTTGTTAGTTTGTATCACTGTAAACCACCCACCTTGAGTTTACCTTAGTCCTTAGATTTAGTGAGAAGTTATCTTCAAAATTAACTTCAATGGTTTTGACTACTTCCTGTAACAAGCATGAACATTTTCAGTGGAAATTTCCCCTGCTCAGAAACCAAGCCACCCGCCACCCCCCAAAAATGAACTGACCATTTGTACAGTGTCTATGGAGAAGGGCCCAAATTCGCCCCCTCAGAAAATGCAAATTCAAAGATCCCTATCACAAAAATGTATTTAAAATATGTTAAGTATAGTCCAACAGAAACAAGATCTTTACAAACATTTTTGAGGTAGTGAACTTGGGAATGCGCATTTGACCCGACAATTTTGGCTAGATTTTAACGAGTGCCCTGACTAGATGTACCTTTTACTAAATGGCCTGTAGCAGTATGTCATATTCTTATTTAGCACAAAACAATACATAATTGAAAGGAAGGCCTACAAACATGGTTTTATTTTTTTCCTGGGGAAGAAATGTTTTAAAATGTTTAAAACTTCATAAATGCCAAGATTGAAAATTCCCGAAAATTCCCAATATTCCCGGGCCCTTCAAAATTCCCGGAAAGTTTCCGGGAAAGTTTCCAAAATTCCCGGAAACTTTCCACCCCTTTGCAACCCTAGATGGGACAGACCCACCAATATAGGTCCAGCCAGAAACTAGCCTAAAATGGCCTCCATTGAAGGGGCAAAATTTCAGTGTGGCCGAGGTGATGGGGAATTGCCACTTCGTCTAATATCATTTCGTCTAATATCCAGATAGTCTAATTCCATTTTGTCTAAAATCACATAGTCTAATACCCACATACTCTAATTTCACTTTGTCTATTAACCATTTAGACTAAATACCATTTCGTCTAATCACCACATCGGCTAATACCATTTCGTATAATGCCCAGTTGGTATAATCACTACATTTTCTACAACCATTTCGTCTAATGCCATTTCGTCTACTGCCCATTTGGTCTAATCATCAGATTGTCTAAAACCATTTCGTCTAATGCCATTTCGTCTACTGCCCATTTGGTCTAATCACCAGATTGTCCAAAACCATTTCGTCTAATGCCATTTCGTCTACTGCCCATTTGGTCTAATCACCAGATTGTCTAAAACCATTCCGTCTAATGCCATTTCGTCTACTGCCCATTTGGTCTAATCACCAGATTGTCTAAAACCATTTCGTCTAATGTCATTTCGTCTACTGACCACTTGATCTAATCACCAGATTGTCTAAAACCATTTCGACTAATGCCAGTTCGTCTAATGCCCATTTCGT
>JAMKCH010029727.1:0-18122 GCA_023653785.1 Ophioderma brevispina | reverse complement strand
GATAACGGCGTACGTAGTACACCGACCATGGTGAACACGTGGGCACGCACGTGGCCACCATGCGGGAACTTCGAAAGGAAAACTGGGGTAAATGGTCCCGGGCATAATTATACTGCCCTACTAACGCCGTTTCGAGAAGGAATAATACCAGAAATTCTCAACCCGGGCCAAATTTTAACAACAAAGCCGAACACAGTTCTGCGACATTAGAATGCACCAAAGGCTCAAGCTAATAACATATCCAAAGTCAAACACAACAATATCCCATCATAGTAATACGATACCGTTCTCGTTGACAGTTCAGAAGTTTATGAGGGCGAGTATATAGTATGTCGGGTTGCCTGACGTCAAGGACGTCGGGTTGCCAGGTCATGATAGGATGTGGTATTTTTAAGGGTTTTGTGAATAGGGATTCAAAACTGGAGCTTGCATATCCTTCCAGAAGTATGCAAATTGATAAAGTAGTACAGCTACTCTCAGGTAAAATTTATATATTATGCTCTGTGATTACCAGTAAACAGGAACATGACCTTGCAATCACATAGTCCGTCCTGTCATCTACAAGTGAATACCTACATTTACTCCTGTATTAAAATTGACAAGTACCTAAACATATTCTATTTATTGTTTTTAAAAAAAAAAAAAAAAAAAAAAAAAAAATAAACGATAAACAAAAGGTTGGTTGTAACAACATCCATGTCATAGGCTAGCCTAAACCGGTCCTACCGCCGGCGCGCGCGTGGCGTCTGCGGAATTGGTCAAGTGACACTCGGGCCCTCACACTAACGTATTCAGCACGCGTTATGACGGTACTTGAGCTCCCATATCAAAGTCATTGTTCAGACCCACTGTCAGCTTTTTCTCTCTTCCTTAATCATCTCATCCATCAAATCCCTCAATTTCTGCATCAGAATCTGAATCTCCTTCCCCAAAATTACAATCCCCACTCTCGTTGTTTTCGACGGGTGCCGCCATTTAGACCCCGAACTTGGCTAAAACATCGGCAGTTCCGATCATGCTATCTTTACGTAAGCTATTTTCATTCACAAAACAGGGGAAGAACAGAAGCTATTTTTGCTGGTCGGAAGAAAAGCCAGTATGAGCCAATCCGTGTTAAAACTGATGACTGACTCCGTGCCGTTATGAAAGTGTTGCCTATGCCGATAATTGTACGTCTTGACCAATTTCAAAGAAACCCTTAGTAGCCTACCTCTTGAAAAAGCTTACAGCTGGTCGTGCCGTGCGTGATCGCGAGGCTGGCAAGGAGGAAAAAGGATGTTACGGTACTATAATCGTTTAATATTATAAAAACAATTAAAAGAGTATAAGCTATTCAAATTACAATACAAACAGTCAAGTACCAAGCACCCACTTTGAATTTTAGAGAAGAAAAAGAAAAGTTCTAATTATAGTCAATCTGGCATCATAAAATTGGGGTCCAGGTGGCGTCATTGGGTTGCATATTGGCAAACACTGTCAAGGCTGGCACCGATTCGGTCCCAAAACCAAGTTGGCCCATGCGAATTCGGACTCAATATCCATTCGGTCCCAGTCGTTTGGTCTACGGCCAATTCGGCCCACGTAATTCGGTTCCATTAGGAAAACGCGTGTTAAACAATAGCGTGCGTGTTAACCCACTTGAAACCTTGGCCTAACATTATTACGAATCATGATTCATACTTAAAAGATATTTAATGTGATATAATGTAAAAACAATCTTGAGTATCATTTAGTAGACCACTCAATGGAAAAAAACTTAGCTCCGTCAATTTGGATAATTTTAGGCGTGTTTAGTCTATTTCCCAGTCGCTTTTGCAAAATATTATAATTAAACTATTATGCCAAATTAAAATATTTAAGCATGGAAATCTATAAATAAAGAAACAATTTGTCATTTGTAATCAATTTAGCATTATCGTCATCTTACCTTATTGGCCAATGTGCCGTCTATTGAAAGGAACGAAGACAGTATACTAGTATGAATTTCGTGTCGAATTGCAAAAAAAACAACAGAATTATATTTTGCCTGCTTTTTGTGAACATAATGTAATTAGAATAGTATTTATGGCGTTTGGTTTTACACTTTAACAGCAGTGGTACACGCGGAAGAGGTTCATCAAACTATAGGGAAAGCAAACACTCATGACACAACAAAATAATTTATATTGAAACAAATAACTGGTTTAACATCTTGGGTGGCGTAAATGATGTCCGTATTCTTGTGTACTACATACTACATGTATTATGATAGATTTACACGATCACCCAAAATTAGTACGGTGACTTTCACTGGTTGTTAGTTCCCTCTAGTGCTTACTCTAGTCTACTGTGAAAGCCCCTGAGAACTGGGATTCAATGAGCTCGCAAAGCTAGCAAATTGGTATTGTTACCCGTATGTAACACGACTGAAAACATCACGGATGATGATAATTTGATAATAAATAGATGAATTGTGAGAAAGCCAGGTAAAATTCATTCAGCCTTTCTTTGACCCACTAGCCACTCTCAAAGCAAAAATGTTCCGCGATTGGGAGAGACTGCAATAGGGGGGGCCTGCCTTATTATAAGTTGTGCGGATATTTACACACAATCACAAGGGAAAAAAAAACGACTACGATTATTCATTGTACACAAGAAGTAGCCAGAAAGAAAGTAGAGAGAAAGGCAAACGATATCACAAAATGACCAAAACTCAGATTAAATTGCACGTTGTGTTTTCATGGTGTCACGAATTGGCATCATGGGGACGAATTTGACGGATTTTGAGGACGAATTGTGAATATTTAATGATGACCGAAATGTACGTGTTTCTCCCTTGGGGACGGACATGGCATGGGGACCTCTACGAATTGACGTGGAACCGAATTGACCATCGAGAGACCGAATTGACTGAGTTCGAATTGGCAACGGACCGTACGGACTGGGACCAACAAACGTAAACCGTCTGCAATATTGACCGTAAGTATTTGTGAAGGTTTAAAACAAATTCTTACTAGCATGTGAGATGAAAGAATGTAGTATTTCTCTTGACTATTATGTGAGATGAAAGAGGTAATTTCAATCTTTTCCGCCGTTATCGATACCTCAAAATTGCTTTTATGGAAAGGATTTAGTATTCTCACAGGCTACGAATTCGTCAACGTAACGGAATAAACCGCATGTTTATGCCGATTTAAGTGGTGGCAGAAATCTAATTCATCCCCAATAACTTAACTAGTCCAGCAAACCTTTTCTGCAGTAATCTGATTTATGTTAATTTTTTTGGATTGGGTTTTTTGAACGGCCACATGTTTTCAATTAAGAAGTCCATGAGATGCCTCTTTTCTTGACGGTTGCATTTTCTCGAATTGGGGGCAAATTTGGACACCAATAACTTTTCTAGTCCAATTGGCAAACCTTTTCTGCAGAGATCTGATTTATGTAATTTTTTTGGATTGGTTTTTGAATGCTTTTTTGATAAAAAAACCCAATGTATGCAAAAAGATAAACAAACCAAACTAGAAGTAAAAATGATTATAACAATTTTATGCATTCTGTTGAAATTTGTCCGGACCGAAAGATTGTAGGCCTATTATTTGTTGGGTAACTTGACTCGGCTACCATGCCAGTCTCTGTGATTGCACAAAGCACAAGTGATAAATGTGTGTATAACTAGAAACGATCTGGAATAACCAAATTGGTTCATAAACTTTACTACTCAGAAATTCACCCTGTTGGTTTAACCAGGGCCATGACGCATTCAGCTAGGCAAAAAAAAATTATATTGGCGTAACTTGACTGAACCTAAAATTAGTCCCGCCTTCACATTTTTAACCAAACAAAAACAAGCTTCATTCAAACTTGAAGTACATGACTCATGAGTAGCTGCCATCTCAGCTATGTAGAAGCCTGTCCATTGTTACTTTTGAGTTCTGATGGGCAACTAGTGACCTTTATACCATGTTGAAAACTGAAGTGTGGCATGCGAGTGGCAAAGTTTCACTTTAGTTTCAAAGACCAAAAACAGGAGAAATATTTAAACGTGTCATTTTTAAACCTAAATTGATCTACATAAAGTACACAAATTCAAAAATTCAGTCCCGTGCAAAGTGAACCCCTTTGAGTGGGGACCCATCAAATACATTTTTCAATACCTACCAGGCTATAACTAGCACGCTAGCTTGTAGTAAGTAAAGATTGACCAATCCGTGGCAATCACACCAAACAATGATTTAAAACTGATGCTGATTGGAGCTCCCGCCAATGAGAATAAACATGCTTCATGAGGCTCCTGTCGCAAATTGCAATCATGTGCGAGCTGGCCGGGAAGGGATAGACGCATTTATGCGGGCAAGGCAAAGGTGTTATATAGTATTACTTTTGAATATTGTTATTCAGTAAAAAAGAATTTTTTACGCCACGCATTTATTTCGTCTCCACGCTTTCTAATACAAGGCCACCCTTTTTAGTGGAAAAATGTCACCCCCCACCCTTTTGCCGATTTTCAAGACTTTCAACCGTCACGCATTAAAATGCGTGGACTGCCCACTATGGAAGGGCATCTTGGTCCATTATCTCAACCTTAATTTAACGGAAGTTTTATCATTCTTTATTGCGTTTTCATTAAAATACACCACTTGTCATCCATAACATAACTTGAAAACGAAACATCATAGGGCCATGGCAATTGACACAGAAGATAAGTTAACAATCGATCTACACAACCATAAAGCTGGATTTTAATTGAGTTATCACATTTACAAGAATGCATCCTGGTTGACCATGACAACCAAGCCAAATCTGGCTTCATAGTTTTGGCATGTATTGTAGACAATAACACAATTTCCGTGTGTGAATGTGAAATTTGAAATATATGCTTTGGTCTTGAGCAACTCCTTTTTTTCATTTACAGAGGTGCTCTGAAAAAAAATGTCTTCCTTTTGGATTTTGCGACCATAAGATGAATTGGAGAATATAGTGCATCCTTTAATTGACCAACCTATCAAATGACCACTGAATTATTTGCAAATGCATAATTATGGCTGGGGAAAAGCAAAGCATGAGGCACAAAAATACAATGCTAACTTGCAGCACCCCAGTAGTATGGTGAAGTGCATATTGAAGCAAAGGGCACATGGTTTATTGCCTTTGCAAAAACAAAACCAGAATACTTTCTAAGTAATCTTAAACATTATAAGGGAATTACATAATGGCTTGACTCTTTCAAAGTTAGACTTTCCTATCCTGTGCACGTGCATCATATCATGATTAATGTAGGCTAAAAATGCCCTGAAATAGTTTTTGCCCTCCACAGTAATAACATCAAAATGATGATCAATGTTGATAGAAACTCCCTTAACATTTCACTGACTGTTTTTAGTTAACAATTTAACCAGATACCTGAGATTGAACTGACTGCTTGAATTACTTGTATGGATAAGCAGGAGGAATGAGTGAAAACCTAAACCCATTCAAAATGTCAAATGTTACATTGCCATTTATAAGGGTCAAAATGGCTTAAACGGGAAGGCATTTGCCGGGTTTGTGTCATAGTCTAGATGCTGCCCAGTTGTACTTCAATGTAGGATCAAAATAAATAATAGAGATTTTTTTAAATCATTCAGAAAGCTCTAGTAGCTACAGTAGCGACAAGCTGTGGTCTGTCTATTGAAACAATTGGTTTGCAAAAAAAAAAAAAATGACATGTAAATAAATTAAAAAAGGAGGATTTGGAGGTGATTCTTGAACATCGCCATGGATCTGCAAAAACCTGACAATAGGAATTTGAGGGGAAATTGTACTTTTTTACATTGTTAGGACCTCTTTACAAGTCCCACACCTCCAATTTCCAAAATGTCACTTTTTCAACCAAAACTTCTCCTTTTCCTCCCCTTCTCCAGGGCAGGCATACTTCAGCATGTAGAGATTTCAATAATTAAACACACACTGTATTTCACAGGTGTTATGTACTGCATCATCTGCACAAATGACATTTCCTTGTGACTATTATTACCCACCACCAAATTTCCAATCGTTGTGAGACTCGTACAGACAAAACAAGGTCACCGAGAGGTCATTCCAAACCAAAAAGTTTATTCTTCCTGCAATGGGAGTCAGAAAGGTTCATATTTGGTAAGCCTTTCAAAGTGCCCAAGACAAGAGTACAATGCAGATTTCTTCCTGCCCATATAGGTTCCAAAAACAATGGCCTAACCAAAATAGGGTGCTTACAATTGAATTTAAATTAAAGGTGCGTGTTCAGATAGTCGTATCTGGGACCCCCCCGGATTTAACCAGAAGTAGATAAATTTGAATACAGATGAAAGGCCCCAGATTTTCTCATTATTGTCCTGAAATTTCAGCTCCCAAATGCCACTCTGTGCAAAAGATATAACAACAAGGCGAACTCGTATTTACGCGATTGGTAAAATGTCCCGTCCGACGCGCCGATTACTAACAGAGAAAGGCAACTACAACACCCCACCCCATCCCCAATACCCCACAAACACCACCCCCGCCCCAAAAGCCCAAAACCACACAAACACCCCACATCCCAATCCCCAAACACCCCCACCCCTCCCCAACCAACCCAACCTTCCGTCCCAAACACTCGGCAACAAAACCCCCCCCCCTGCAACACCCCAGCCCAGCTAACAACCCCTCACACCCCAACCCCCACAACCCCCACTCCCCCCACCCCAATACCCGTAACACGCCTCCCCTTTCGCCACTCCCCTCCCCAACACCCCGCAAACCATACCCCTTCCCCAACACCCCCGCAAACACCTACCCTCTCCCCAACACCCCGCAACCACCTACCCCCTCCCCAACAACCCCGAAAACCCCTCCCCAAAAATGCAATGACCCTCCCAACAACATGCCAACCCCACCCTCGCCCCAACACCCTGCAACACAACATCGCCCCTAATTCCACCCTGCAACATCAAACATCCCCCAACACCCTGCAACACCCCACCACCTCCCCAACATCCTCAATACCCAAACCACCATCCCAACACCTGCAACACCCACCCCCTCTCCCAACACCCGCAGCAACACCCCACCCCCTCCCCTATGGCATAGTAGTCTCATATAGCGAAGAAATTGCATATCCGAACATTACCGTTTCAGAGAAGATACAGCAATTATGCATATTTAAAAAAAATTAGCTCTTTTGTATACATACGCCACATATATCACCCATACTTTCATATTGCAAATCCCCTATGGCACATAGTATAGTCTCATGTAGAGAAGAATTTGCAGATCGACGTACCGTTTCAGAGATACAGCAATTATGCATATTTAATTAGCCTCATTGGCATACCTATGACGCATTATTCACAGTACTTTTTCATATTTGCAAAAAAATGTGCCCAGAATTCTTCATGCAGTGCAGTTATATTTTGAGTAGTATCACCATGTACCGTTTGAAAAAATATAGCAATTACGCGACTTTTGCATTATTAATTAGCTCATTTGACAAACCTCAATTTGCCCCAAAATATTCCCAAATCTAATCAGGTTGGAAAATCTTCAGCCCGCTTCCTGCCACCTTAGTTACATCATGATACACCTTACAGAACTCCAGAAAAGAAAAAACTTGTAACAAAGGCTTGCGGAAAAGGGTTCATAAAATTATGCAAATTAGATTACTTAATAGCATATTTTACGCCCAAAACCTAAATCAGGTCACGGAACTCATCAACCCGCCTTATTCCACCACGTGCATCATTGTCGCTCTTACGGAACTCCAGTAAATCGGACTACAACATGGGTTAACATTTTTATCACAGATCGGGAAACGAACGGACGGACGGACGACGCTGCTCATTCATATCCCGTTCGAACTCGTTCGGCGGGGACAAAAAACATCATTTTTAGTGGTTAACCTCAAGTCGCACAGGGAATAGGGACTTGCAATGGCATTATCGTTCCTGATCAAACCGCAAAGTTCCCCTTTGTTCCACGATAACTTGATGGTAAGGTGATGCAGGTGCCAGGCGCTCATATCAAGTGGAAAGAAACAAATAAAAAATCTTTACACCCCACTTACCCCACCTATGTGCAACAAATTTGGGTTATCAGCCCAGCGTTCCATAATTTTTCACGGTGTTTTCACAAACCACTATTGTCACCTGCTTTCATGATATCTGTCAACAAAGGCTTCATCACTCTCTGTAAAAAATATGAATCTGTACTGATCTTTGACCGTGGTAAGTTGACCCTTTAACCCTTACCATGTCGTGCAGGCCTCTATGTCGCAAACCTATGACCCAAGTTGGTGGGGTTGGTAACTGGACTTAAAGGTGTTTATGTTCATTCACAGTAGGTTTATTTTGGGAAAATTAAATATTTTAATTTGTGGGTCCATAAAGTTGACATTTGCAATTAGACAAAAATGAACCAGTGTACCCAGTACTGGGGTGACGAGGCAGCGCATGCCCCCCCTGGGTTTGCCAAAAAAAAATTATACAAAATTATCCTATTTTTACTTATCAGGTCCCTGCATGGGGACTGCACCCGAGGTCATCCAGACCTTGGTTGGGCCTGAAGTGCATTCCCAGACCGTTATATGCTGTTTATGCAAATGACCCCTTGATCTACCACCCTAATATTTTTATCAAAAGATTGTGAATATCAAATATGAAATTTATCTGACAATTGACCTACATTATAATAGCGTGCGTGATGGAAAACAAAAGATAAGAAAAAAATGAGGAAAACATTACTTTGTTTTCTGAAAAATTAAACATTTTAACAAAATTAGCATAAAAACTTATTTTACTGTTACTATGAAAACTTAAGATTAAGAGTGTCATTTTTTATACTGAAATGAAAAATAAACAATGACACTCAGCCGAATGTCTTAAAGAATGTTGAGGGGGGGGGGGGGGGGGGGGGGGGGGGGGGGGGGGGCAGAAAACGGTATGTTTTCACACACTTCAAGACATTAGTAAACATTTCAAGGTGGATTATTAAATTCAAATGGAAATTGTAGTTTGAAATGTATCATTTTGAATTCATTGCTAAAGGAAGAGTGGCGCCAATATGGATTCAGCCAAGAAAACAATGCACAAAGATCGGTTTGGCAAATTTGGCTTATTTAGGAAAAAAGCTGGAAACCTTACAAGAGGGGCCATAGTAGAGTGCTGTGTCGTGAGCTGTAAGGGTCAACGCGCTGAGCTAAATGATATGGTGTTCTCACAAAGGAAGGCTGTGATGTGCATACGTGAAGCTTCAGCAAAACTCTAGCTTTTGCCCAATCCTGTCCACAAAAACCAAAATTACCTGCCATTGAAAAACAAGAGTGTTACCAATCATCTTAATGTTATATTTGTATCTTTTCCAAGTTATAATCAGTGTCAAAGGTCATCATGTGATGTTATGTAAGGATATGCATTGCTATTCTGCTATAACTCATAGCTGTGAAGTAGTTTTTAATTCTACGTCATATTATCACTCTTTTTTTACAAGTTCTTGCATTTCATCGTGAAAAATTCATTCCAGACACCCATAACATTTCATATGAGAGAGTGACACCATGGGCGTGGAAGTGGGGGTCATCCACATCTATGTTTTTGTTGAGGTGGGGGAAAGTTGTTCTTTCATTCATCAGTGGATCAAATTTTTTTCAATTCTATCTCCAATATTTAAAGTTAATTTGTTTCAAACTCCCTGTCCCCCATGTCTATATGGTTGGCATCCTTACACAGCAAGTAATTTAGAGGTACAAACTATCATTTATAGTAGATTCACACCGATCCTGATCACCAGAGGGGAAAAGTTTTTTGACAGCGTTGATTAGTTTGGAGAGGAGGCAGATGCAGAATATGAATGGCCCACGATTCACACGTTTCATGAACGAACAAAGATTATCTTGCCTTTTTATGTTAACATCAAGGGGGTGAAACCATTCAAAACCAGTCGTCCGTGCTAGGGCGCTGACATGTATGAATATGCACGCAAATAATTATTAGTTTGGGTGCTTGTATACACACATAATGCAATTTGATACACAACAGCCGCCAAAAATTCAGTTGTTGGATGTTGGGTTGCTATTGGGTGGTTAAATTTTGTCTACCAGAGGCCACACAACGAATGAAATGACTCTCAGTCGTCTGAGTTTTAAAAAAAAACCGCCTCAATGAATACAATCTTTTCACCTAAGCGCGCATTGCATATGAGAAAAAGAGTATTGAGCCACAATGACAGGTACACTGATTTATTACACCTGGCCACCGCTAAAACATCAGAAATTGTATCATACGATTAGGGGTGTATATGCAAATCGGAACCCACAGTATGTGTAAAAAAAAAAAAAAAAGAGAAGCGGAGGCCCGCCATTGCTTTCTATTGGCTGTACTCTAATGTTTTCTTTGTGGTCGGCAACCTGCGAGACGTGTATTTCTAAAGATTACGTAACGTTTGGCTCTCTATCTATATAGAACGCTCTTTGGGTAACCTCACTTTACTGGAGTGCAAAAGAACTTTTGTTCCTTCGTATTCAAACTACAACATTCAAATTCAATAACATTCAACCATTCAACTCACCTTTACATTGAAAAATGGAAGCAAATGCGATTAGAATTTTTGGAGAGTTGGAAGAATTAAAGGTTTCAGATGTAATAGAATTGATTTTTCTCTGAGCATAGCATTGATTTTTTTTTTTTTTAAACGTTTATATATTTTTTTCAAGCTTTTTCAATAGCGTGGAATTTTAATTTCCACACACCACACATCCCCTCATTCAATGCCATACCTCGGGAAAGTACTAGAGGTGACACGATGGTTGAATCCAATAGTGTTATGATTTTTTAAGGAGCAAACAAAAAAAAAAAAAAAAAAAAAAAAAAAAAAAATTATGCTACAAATTACAAAAAGCCAAGTCAAAGGCTCCGTTTACCACAATTTCTGTCCCTTTTTACATTATTAGCTTAGAAAATGGAAAATTCTGTCTATAGGCTCAAGCTCTTACACCCACGCACAATCTCTCTTGCTTGTTCACGCCTCGTTTTTTTTATATCTCACTCACTCTTGCTCTCCCTCTCTATAAAATGACAAAAAAAATCACAATATAAGAATATGTAACAAAATTTGTTTTCACTCAAATCACTTTTCAAAATCATACATGCAGCAATATAATTTTTTAACCCCCAAAACACAAAATTAAGGTCAGTCTGGCCTGGAGAACAGTCACCTCACAGTACATTTATATTCTAGTGCAAATTCATTTCCCAATAATAATTGACAAAGAGGAAATGACCACCTGTTACAATCTATAGCCTTTTTTCAAAATTTCATTGATTTTGGTTATGGATAATTAAATTTAATAGGCCCCAACCAACTTCTATATTTGTACAATTATTATTCATCTGTTATTTTTAAACAGATATGAGATCCTTCATTTTAACTAATAAAATCAACACATTTCTGTATTTCTATATTTATGGTGTAAAGCACTATTCCAGGCAGTCAATCTGAATTATGCTAATGGGTCTAACAATATTTCACCCAAAAAGTGAAATACTCAGAACACTCAGCCTTAAAAAAGGTGAAAATCATGGAAAATGAATCATTGAGAAATGTTGACAGTTAGTGAAGTTATTCATCTATTATCGAAATTAACATGTTCCTTGCGTTATGTAAATAAATAAAGACAAATGGCAAATCCAGCAATAGACCAGTAACTTTTGACCTTGGTGTTGTGACAAGGCAGTTTGTCATATCAGCTCAGTGGTTTGGTGTTTTCCTGTTATTGCCAAGACCCATAATTACATAAGGCTTCCAAGGTCATCTAAATGTCACAATCAATAACTGCAAATATTGCAGTGTTTTCATCATGTGCTATGTACTATTTGCACTCTATGTCTTGGTTTTGTTTGATTGACAGGAGTACTGGACAAGCCTCTTCTGACCAACTTTGTTTGAGATCCCCTTTAGTTCTAACACTTGCAGTAGTCATGCCTATCAAAGTAAATATTAGGGAGTTGTAATGATAATGAGTAATGGACAACACTAATGATACTAATCTGAAGAAGATAGCAACTGTTCAGCACTTGTCTTCAAATAACAAAATGTTTGAAATGTTCTGTTTACGGGCCATTCTTCGGTCACGTTTGTGACCAAAAACCGGTGATTTTTAATTTCTGTTATTACTTTTTACATTATTAATAACCTTGAGTCTAAGCCTAACCAAAAATAATATATCCACTTTCACTTGATTGGTTATTTTGTCATTGGGGGAAAATAAAGTTCGGTCACATTTGTGACCATCAGAAGGTCACACACGTGACCAAACTTTGGGGTGCCACCATGACAAAATAACCAATCTACAAAAAGCGGAAACATTATTTTGGTTAGGTTTGGACTGAAGGTTATTAATAATGTAAAAAGTAATAACAGATTGGTTACGTTGACAAAACAGCATTGGGCTGAAAGTAAAAAATCACCGGTTTTTGGTCACAAACGTGACCAAAGAATGGCCCTTACACACAAAGTAGATACACTTAAATTTGTCCATTTTTAACCCAAAATTGCATGATAAACGAACGTCACCTTCACATACACAAGAGGTGAATTCACATATTCCTATTAGCTCACGCTCACTCTCAAATCTCAACAAACCCTGTTGAGTTAACTGGTCATGAGTCACTGGTAGGGTGAAGTTCACCCACCAGCAGCCACCACTGGTTGGTGCAGAACAGTCTTTGGACATCCCTCAAAAGGCATAGGCCTATTGATCTAAAAGTTGCACTCAATTAGGAGTATTCAAGTCTACTATTTTCATACTCATTTTACAATGCCCATATGGCCATCAAGCCAGTGAGTAACATATTTATTCAAATTCAGGCCAAGAACTACTAAGTAATGATAAAAAAATCTTATTGTATTTGCGAGTTTAATATTTTTTCGTAATGTGTAGTAGAAAATTGCTAACCATGTAATATATCCTGTATAATGTGTGATGGTTACACCAAATATTAGGCTCCAACTTTACATACATTAAAATCTATTGTAAATCTGTGGAAGAGACTGTTCTGGTCTAGCCCGAGTACAGACCTAGGTAATTTCCATTACTGCGTGAACAAACGGAGGAATAACTAATAGTCGCTCTAATAAAGATGCACAATTTATAATAGTACTGGGTAGTGTTCCACACAAAGACCTGACAAACTTTTCACTAATTGCACTGCTAAATCCTTGCATTATATATTGTGACAATTTACTTTGTCACTAAATTGAGATTTCTCCTTGAACTACATTCTTTTAGGAGTTCCTTCATTTAATTAGTTGAGGTACTGTACACGGGATGAGATAAATCTAATGCCAAGCTCACATAAATATTAGCCCCGCTAACCCAGCCACCAGCATGACTATTTCTTCCTTCTTTAACACAGGGCAAACATTAGTCACTTCCAATTGGGAGTCCTTACGGAACACAAATTACATGAGTAGGCACTTCACTGCAGGTTTTCTTGGCACACTACAATTGAAATGAGGATTTGAACAATATTTAGGGAAGTAGTAGTATCAGTAAGAATGAAATGATTTCCATTTAAGGATTGCATCATGTGTAACGCTATTTAGCTATAACAGGCTTTCCTTTCCTCCCTATGAAACCCTCTCTAGTCGTGTCCAACACGGAGGCTGAAACTCCGGAGTTTCAAAACTCTGGAGTGTCGATCGGGGTTGTTGGCGTGTGGACGCATTCGTAGGTTTAAACTCGCGGAGTTTTTTATGAGGTCTAGCGGGCTTAAAATCCCCCTAAAAAAAATAGGGGGTGAAACTCAACCCCAATAACACTCCGGAGTGTTTTGGAGGGTTGTGCCGTGTGGACATCTTCGGCGGGGATTGTGAGCGGAGGTGACCTCGCAAGGTCATTGTTTTGACTACTTCCTGTGTTTGAATATACGCGCGAAAGTGCAACGGCTTCCGGTAGGGTGACTTTTTTCCGGTCTACACACACTCCGATATGAGAAGCGGAGGAGAATGGTCAGGTGGATGTTTTCAGAGTTTTGGCCATCGTTTGACGTTTTTAATGTGGAGTGAAGTAAAATAATTGGATTTAATTTTCACCTCTGTACTTTCAACCCTTTGGGAGTTTTGGGCCGTGTGAACTTGTATAAAATAAACCCAATTTATTTTGGGACTACTGAAGCCTGGAGTGGAATTCTCAACCACCAATGCTCAGGACTGGAGGTTCAAACATATTTCATTGATACATACCAGAGAGCCAAATATACCATTGTTTCGCTGATGTTTTCCTTGTATTTCTTGTGTTTCACAACCAAAGGACAGATAATTCCAGGAAATTACTTTGGTTGCAAATCTGGATCCAGACCCCCAGTTTGGTGGTGTTTTTTGCCCTACTTCAAGCAATTTAATCTGACCATTTGGGGCCATGACCTCTAGACAGGCCCATGCCCGTATGGCGCGGTGGGGGGGGTGAGGTCACTTTTTGCTGAACCTTAGATAAAAGGGGTCCAAAATCATAAGACTTTTTCCAAAAAGTCCCATTTTTGAAGTCCAAAAAGACCATTTTAAGGGTGTTAGGTCCTGTTTTTACCCCAGAAGTCCATTTTTAACCTTTGTACCCAAAGGTCCCACTTTTTTGACAAAAACGGTCCATTTTTTCAAAGTCCCGCACCCCCCCCCCCCCCAAAATATCTGCATATGGCCCTGCCTCTAGATGACCTTGACTTCACCCAAGGACCATTACAAATCAATTGCCTTGAAATGTGTGCATGTATGTGGAAACAGCAAGCCAATTATGACTGAGAAAATGTTTTATTCTGTTGTTAACCAATAGGGTGATTTTTCAATCCTTTTAAAAACTAATTTTACAGTAAAAATTTTGCACTCTATTATTTTGACTATTTTGTGTGATAAGACATTTCTGGGAACTCCTTTTCAACTAAGTTTTGAAAAATTAAAAAAAACTGTATTTGGTTTTTTGGGCTACCACTAGAAACCACACTTTTTTTTGTTTTTTGTCTTATCTAGAATCACCCATTGCACAAAGATACCAACATTCTTGGTTAAGTTGGTTTTATCATAACCTTAAACATGAAAATTTCATTGGCCATCTACGGACAATGTATATTGCCGCTCAGCTTTTTAAAAAAAATCTTCAGACTACCAGTTAATTTAATGTTATTTTGATATTATCCTGTTCAAAAAGTACAGCACACTGCATTGCACTCTGATTATTGTCCAATTAGCTACGGTATCCCTCCCTAATACCTTTATGTACAACTGCATGCTGATTGTATGTATATTACGGCGTGTACTAAATGCCAAAACGTCCAGATCTACACTGACAGTTTCACGCACACAGTATTAATTTGTTTATGCACAGCAGCTAAAACAACCAAAAAGCAACCCTGAATTTGGCACCACCATTTACATAATTTTTCTATCAATCGTTAACGATGACTCAGCAGTCGTTTTAAACAATTCACATGTGGTGTCCTTGCATACTGTGTACTTTTGAACCACATTATTTAATAGGCTTACCATATTTTCCTAATAGATAAATTATTTATCCATTCACATATTTGATAGGAGTGGAGAATGTCAACATTTTTCTCAGTCAATAATGTAATCTATCTATTATTTGTTAATAATTTGTTCTTTCAACCAGAAATAAAATGGTCCTGATGGCAAGTATGTCCTTGATATTAACATATGGTCATGCGTTAAAAACGCACCCAACCCGCAAATTTTTACGCAAAAATTATTAATCAAAATTTGCGCCCAACTGATAAGGCTAACTTTTTTGGAGATGACAAATTTAATAACAGACCTATGAACATTGTTATTAGCAGTTTAACCTTAAACTAACTTCCCCTGGAACAAGCTTGTCCCTTATTTTACTGAAACAAGGTGATGCTCCATTTCGGAGAATGCATCGAAATAGATTAAAATTTGTTTGTTGGTCCCAACCTTCTCTGCCCTATTTTTCAGGCGTATATTTCTAATTTGACTATTTTGATCTTTGACCCTCCTTTAAGGTAGGATTATCGGCTCCGGCTTCGTGCCCAGATCTCGTTGAAATTCTCAATGAATGTTGGTATTGTGAAAGAAACATGTTGCCAAATTTTAATTTTTTTTCTTTCCAAAAAGGCGTTTTGGAGATAGGTCACATAGGCATTTTCAATTCTCATAGACTTTTGTACAGGGGACGAGTTTAGGCAGTATAGAAAATGGACCAAAATGGGGCATTTTGTGAAAAACTAACACCTTTTATTTCATTCTTTCTCAAGCAATTGATGAATTTCTAAAGATTGGTGTGTGTTTGTAGGGTTAAAGGGGAATATCACTTCAAATATCCATAGAATTGTTTATATTTTCTGTATGTCATCAACAACAAGAACAGGTGGTCGCAAGAATGTCTTTTTGGGCTGATTATTTCTAGAATAACTGAAGTTTCCACTTTCAGAATTTTTTCCAAGAGGGAACTACAACTCCCTTGTGATGAATAAGTGCATATGAAGGAAATCAAATTTAGAAAATTCTCACGTTACATTTTTACAGATTTATTGTTTCTATTTGAAATTACAGTTTTTTAATTTTCCCTAAATTATTTTCCCTAAAATATTTTTCTAAACAATTAAACCTGATTTAAAAAATGCCAACATGAGAATTGTAGGTATTTTGTTTATACACATATCACTGGAGTTTCAGTTTAAAAGCACCTTCCATTAGGCTGGGAAAAATTATTTATTGAAAAAATTAGGGAATTTTTAAAAAATAAATAAAAACACTAAAACAAATCGCACTGTCTCGAAACTGCAAAAATATGTGGAGGAAAGTTCAATCCTTACCATAGTCAAGTTTGGACTAAATTGATATAGGAGATTTGATTTTATGGTCATTTTTCTGTAAGACCATTTTATCCGATGATCCTACCTTAATAGGCTCCTGGTCACAGAGTGTTTTGCCAATTACTTTATTGAATATTTCCGATGTGCATTTCTATTGGCGTTAACCGGATAATTTCTCCGGCATTATCCTTTCCAAAGAAGGATAAATACCGGTGGAAACTTCCTTCGGTATAAGCAAGAAAATACAGTAGGACGACTCTTTCTATTGAGCCAAGTTAATCCCTTTTCTGGTATAAACCGGAAAAAAGGTCCCAATAGAAACACACCTCTTGTTTCTGATCACAACAGTGGTTAACTCTAATTTTGAATACATTAGGTGTTCATCACACTTAACTGTTGGGCGCAACACTTACGCATATTTTGCCTAAATTGCGTAATGCACATCATTGGCAAGTGCCTGTAATTGTGCGTGAGCACAAGCCCATATTGTACTTTTACTCAGAACGTTTCCGATATTCATTTCAAAAAGTTCTACTCTCTTTTAATTTGCAATTGCTAAAAGTTTTGCGTGACTTGTTGGTGAACCAAGTATAACCCTTTATCCTCTCAATGAAATAATCTTGTGCACTAGTATTATGTAATCCTATGATGACACAAGTACTTGTATTTTCATCTGTTTACAGCTATCTGCAGGCCTGCTTATCTCAGTTTCAGTTCCTACTTCCTCTAGTTTCAGCTGTTTGTAACATAAAAACATGGATCCTCATTTAGTCTAAAGGTGTGTTTCTATTGGGGCTATTTACCGGAAAAGAGACGGATAAGGGATTAAATGTGCTCAATAGAAACTGACCTTCCTCACTATTTACTGGTAAATCAACCCGGCAAAATTTTCCTTCTAGAGGAAGGAAAATAGCGGAGTCAGTTACCGGTAAACGCCAATAGAAACACACTCCGTTCTGCGAGAGTGCGCATGCAGGCGAGGAACCGGAAATTGATAATGCCGCGTGATACGATCGACGATAGGCCATACGTGTGGACGCGTTAGACTAGAGATTTGAGGGCGGGGCCAGCATTTGACGGTGCCTCCTCAATCTTACGTACATCGCCTCTCGCCGCTTGTACAGCTCCATGTACATTCGAGCCCTTCTCTAACGTTCACAAACATTTAACCCATCTAACCTCTTATTTGCCTCTGAATTTTGACTGTAAAATGTCAAAATCGACATCAATTCTACTATCGCAGGTCCCACAATATTTTTGTTGAAAAAGTCAACCCACAATGCTTTGAATTGACCTCAGTGTACGACCTTTTGC
>JAMKCH010029726.1:0-33255 GCA_023653785.1 Ophioderma brevispina | reverse complement strand
ACAGCCAATGATACTCCTGCTTGAGCGTCTTTGAATCCTGGACACCTGCCCTTCTAGATGAGAATTGGGATGGCAAAAATATATACACCCATAGCACACTAAAATTATAGTGAAGCAACAAAATTGACGAAAGGACTACAGAAACTGAATTACTCCCATCCAAGTGGACGTGATGGACGTCAGCGGTAATGCAAGACAAAACTTGCTGGATCTGCCATATAAAATGTATCATGGATACCACTCACCATAAGGGGGATAACACTTATGATAAAGCGAGAAGCAACAAAGTATTTGGCCGTGACATAGCTGATCTGAGTTGGATTTTGAAACTGACTTATGAGGAACACAGAACTGCTATAAACCGATCGCCCTAATTACTGTCATAAAAAAGACCGAAGCTTAACTTAGATGATAACCCGCACAGAAATCATTGGCTATTTTACACACGGCACTGTTTTGCCATTGTTCAGCATAATAAGCGTATATGTTCCTGTAGAAAGCATCATGCTGATGCTATCATAAAAGCTAAATTCCCACACATCGTGGCCATCAGCTCCAGCCAGATTACCACCATAAATTCTGAACACGAGCCATTTTCTCTTACTTGCACTGGTTATTGTTAGGACGCACACGTTTTCAACAAAGGACGTTGCGTTACCGAAAGTGCACTAAGGCAAAGAATCCAAAATGAAAACGCGGGCAAGGATTAGCATGAGATTTCACAGATGAAAACTGACTGGCTCTGGAAGGCAGTCGTTGATTGTTTCCGTCCAAGAACCAGCAGCAGGAATAATGGTCAGAGTGTCTGAAAGTAACTAAATAAACAAAATAATGTGCAACAACATAATAAATGCTCAGTTAATGTAACCATTAAAATTGGATCTACAATGCGTTTTTTCTTTTAAATCTACTGACTATAAAAAGGAACAATTAAATTTCAAATTGCTTTGTATAAAAGGTTTATTCAAATATTCTGTGTCTGTCTGTCTAATCTATGATTGTTTGGAATTTTTCAATTGTCTATAATTTAGGAGTTGTTACACGTCTTTACGGTAAGTTTTGGAAGAGCCAATTTATGGTTTAATAGAGAAATCGGATGAATCCACGTGTGTGACTAACTCTTTACTGAATTACACTAGATCACTGAAATTCACACTAAGGAAGGAATTGTTATTGGACTGAGAGATTGAATATTGTAAAACATAATGTTTAGAGTTCCAGAACACCTTTGGATACGATGATCGATCAATTTTCGTGTGTTTTAAAACTTACAATGTGAAAGTGAATGAAATCAATGGAGAAAAGGTATCTGCGTTGCGTATCTCAGACGTGTATTTCTATAATTTTGGAATATTATAATTAAGTAATAGTATAATAATAGAATAGTTACAAAAAACTATCGATCGTAATATTATGAGTACTAATATAACAGATAATATCATGCTGGACGTTTAACTTACATATAATGCAGTTTGTTAAGGTCAATAAATGCTCTTGTTCAATGTAGGCCAGTGGATTTCCAGAGAGATCACTATAAATATGTATAGATAACAATATTAATAACACTGCATAGCATAGGATAACCATCATACACTAGAAAACATACCAAACACAGTTGGGATCGAAAGCACCGATTACAACGGTAAACTTTAGGCCCGTGCTGTGAGAGTTTGGCCGAAAAACACGGTAAATGCAAAAATTAGAAAAATGGGTTAGAATAGAGTCTCTTATTTTTTTATCGAAATGTCGAACTCGACATACGGTTTCCGAGTATTGATCCCGTCAAAGTAAGTAAGAGTAAACAAGTATTTGATGGTTTCCTTACTCTGATGATATTTTAGTAAATTTACTTAAAATTATTAACACGAGAACGAATGCATCACGTGTAAAAAGGATTTTTCGACAGTATTAAATTAAATCAAAATACAAGAAAAATACAATCCAAAATACAATTTCATGGTTGGTAACAAAGAGAGTCCTCAATATAAGAGGATTTTATTCGGCCTGTATCTTCGTTTCATTAAATACACAAACTTGCAAAAAACGAACAAAATCGTAAATAAAAAAGAAACGTCGTATGTCATTGCAAGTTGCACAGATGATAAGTACCATGAAGCCCGATTTTTAATTTGATTTCCAATTGATTATGAAATAAAAATTTCTGATTGACCACGATTCAGTTTACCAGCATGGCAAAAGTACTAAACCAGACTCTGTGTTGTGGGTGTACTGTACCCTCTATCTTATAACCAAGTATGGTGCGAGTGAGTGCGAGTTTATGTTAAGCAGTTCTGTTGTTCCTGTGAGAGACAATCACATGCTTTACTCCCTTACCATGGGCAACCCGAGTGAAAGTTGATTTACATTTCTGAATGTGCAACAAGAGATCAACCTATCAACATCATTTACTATATATCGAAGTGATTCAGTCAAAAAATAGCTAAAAGCTAAATGTAATTTATTAACATGACGCATTCCCAAATATTTTACTTACAGATATTGAAAGGTCGTGATAGCTGGCAAACGTAAGCATTGGGGACCGAGGTGTGGTGATTGCATTCCGCGCCAAAGACCTACGCAAGAAAATATATATTTGTGGGTTACCAGAAAAGGAAACCTAATTCAAATTGGGAGAACAATATATATTAGTCTTAATGTTGTGTAATTGAAATATAATTGCATTTTCAGGACAATTTGATAGATTGCATGACAATTAAAGGGAAATAGCAGCGATTTTGCTAATTCCGAAACATCGAAAAAAAATCATTTTATTTTTTTTATTTTTTTTATATTTTTGGTAATGGCATGGATATGCGAAAACATAACAACTAAGTGCGCTGGCTGCTTGAAAAACCGTGTTTACAGACAAGGCCAGTACTCTTTATTATGATCTGGTAATTCTATACGTGCTTATACAAATTCCGACTTGAGATCAAAAAGAGCCTTTCGTGAATATCAAGATTTTCAGAGAGATATTGTGCCACCATGATCAATTACAGTTTGACCTCAAAAACACAAACATTATTGATCTTTGTTTATTCTGTACTGGTGTAAACCACAACAGCTGTTTAGTGCAGATTTTGAGACGCCGTCGCTGTATGTCTATATTGCGGAGACGTATGACAAATTTCCTCAAGTTTAATTTTTTTCACTATTTGGAGTGTGTCTAAATTAAAGCAATTATATGGATTTGTACACGGCTTATCCCTGATTATAAGTTAAAAAATGCATTTCCACGTTTTTCGATTCTCTCGCATTATCCTGGCAACGAGACATTTTCACACACCAGGTGTCATAAAAATGACGTGTACACTCGATATATAGGTTCTATCAAAATAACCTCATATCTTAAATGATAATCTGAATTTGTTTCTTTGTGTATAATATTGGTGAATTCCTAAATTCCTATTGTGGCGCAAATAGAATTTCAGCCTATGTTTTATATTGAAATATTATTTAAATCAAAATCGTCGCCCTTTGTTTTTAGACATTTCTGTAACCAAATACAAAGGTAGGAATTGATTAATTTCTAATCGTATATTAACTCACTACTTATTAACAAAGAAATTGGATGCCTTAAAATCACATTTGGAAAATAAAAAAGACTTATATTCTGAAGAATAAACACCTTATTAGCAAATTGATGTGTCCTCCCAGATAGTCAACACCCATATGTTTACAATCTCTATTACCGATTACCTTCCGTGGGTGCTTGTATTTATACTTAATTTGAATTGTTGACAAACTTAAGTGCTGGCTTACATATTATAAAAAAACGCTATTCTTACTGTATTCGTAAGTTGGCGTTTTGTGCAATGTCTGTCTGCCCAATATGAGGATGGGAGTTGTCTGTAATGATCCTGGGAAAAGAAAAAAAAAGACATGAACATAATGAGAATTCCTGAAATATTCCGTTATCCATTTTTCAATATTTTACAAAAGGTTATAGAACTACTTCATAAATATCGCAAGTTTCTCCTACCTTTAACCCGACTTTGGGTTACCTTTCTAGCCCAATTTCGCTTCAGCGGTTCCACTGTTTTAGAAAGCGCAGTGAAGGTGAACCATTGCTGAAAGCTAGCGAGACATAGCAATTCTGACGGGAGCCTACCTCTAGATTTTTGTAGACATAATGTCCTCGCTTCCGAAGCTGGTTTTCAATGAAACTACAAAATCCGAATATTATCTGGTCTGTCCCACACCCAGTTGCCGACGGAAGGGTCGACATTGCCAAACCCTCTGTATCGTATAATGTTCTTGGTGGGAGAGGCACAGGAAAATTGCCTAGCACGGGTGCCGGAAAAAGGGATATACCTTACCCATTCTTGAACGGTTTTAACCAGCCCACGGCATATTTGAAACTAAAATTGTGTTGGCCATATGCTACATACAATGTCTTTCTTTTTCAACATTAACACAAAGTGCTGACTTATTTAGCCTAAAAAAACCAAGTATCGGCAATCAACATTTTCACCGGAACTTCAAATCGAAACTGTGTCGGTAACAAGAAGAATTGATGATGATGATTATGTTGTTGATGATGATGATGGTGGTGATGATGATGACGATGATGATGATGATGCCGTTAGCTAATATTGGCTTAGGTTATAGTAGCGTTAGGTTAGGTTTGTTGCAAGATTTTACCAACCGCAAATTGCAATGTAGAAAGCTTTTTGGACGACTACTGACTGTTGATTGCCCACAATCTGATAGATACTCTTTTAATAACGACCCAATCAACGAATTTTAAAGACTTAAATAGTGTTAAAGAAGAACTGAACAATTAGCTGCTCAGCAACAGTCACTTGGTTAATACCGCAAACTTAACGTTTGCCGCTTCCACGGTAGCACCCGCCAGACCTGTCCGCGAGGCAGTACTTTTCATCAATCAAATTTTATATCGCGTTTTTTCACTCAATCAAAATGGGAATATGGTCTGACCGAAAGATAACTTATGGTGTTGAAAAAGAATGTTATTCCATACTTGAGTGCCAAGTGACCACCTAAAATAAATGAATGCAAGTTATTGCGTGAAAGTGTAAATGTTTAAGAGCAGAATTTCGAGATCCTACTGTATCCGCACGGGACTCCACCTAAAGATTAAAATGTCGAACTGCCCATACCAGTTGCCTGAGATCGACAAGTCCCACTTTTTTATAGACCATTTTATCTGTAAGCCATCGAAAGAGGCTCTCTTAAATTACTCTGTTAATTATCCGGTGACTTCTCACAACTTGGAGACAGGACGGAGAGTTTTTGCTCGAGTTTGAGAGAGAATTAAAGAGACAGCTTTTAAAAAAGAATGGGTTAGAAGAACACGACAGAGCTACTAGAACCCCAGATCCCAGCACCTCACACAATGTTACCCACTGATGAGAACCCGATTGGTCTCGAAATTCCGGAAACCAAATTCCTCTCGGTGAAATTCTTGAGTTAAGTTTTAAATTCTTGCTTACATACAAATGTTCTTTAATGGTAAAGTAAAGAAGTGCAGACTGTATTACATTCCAAAAACTAATTTTCCTCATCTAAATGTGTTACCTTGGCGGTTCCGAAGCGTGAAATGTAAAAGCCTACGGTCACATTCGAATTTATATCGCATCTTAGAACTTCTACTACAAGCTAAAAATGGTGCCAAAATTCTCAAACCAGTGTAATCACAATCATCTAGGCATTTCAGGAAGAGGCTGAGTCAATGGTCTTCTTTTCGTCATTCCTCATCCGGTAACCTTGCACGTCAATAATCTCGCTGCAAGAAAATTACTATTCTTATGAAATTGATCCTGCTGTTTGGATCATAATATATAACGGTTTTATGTGCTGAAAATCGTAATTTTATTAGTATATACATATCGGTTTTAGTTTTTTTTTACAAGCCTCTTCTAAACATACATTTGCCTCATGGAATCTTGAATACTGCTAGCCTTGGATTTAGCCCATGGTGTGTGCAAGCAACGATATGGGACAGACCAATATGCATTACAATCCCGCGTGGAGACATGCCCCTCTTCCTGTCAAATCGAAAGTCAATCCCGTTATTCAGCATAACCGATAAAAGAAAAATGTTTTCTACTGTTTGCTGAATGGAAGTGTAACCAAAAAATGTAAGGGAAAAGGTTGAGCGAGTTCATGAAATTTGTATATACCATATTCCCATAGCCTTTGTGACAAATGAAGGCGCTACCTCTTTACTGTAGAGTTGGAGTATTTAAACTCCGCAACTCATTTCCACTTTATTTCTAGTTAATAATTGAGTCTTCCACAAAATTAGTTCGTCTTCGGCCATCATGCACTGTTTTACTTTCCATCACCATAACTGAGATTTCTCAAGACAGTTTCTATAACCGTAACATTTGTAGAATCCAAGGCATGGAACTCGTCTATAAAGATCACATTGGATTATTACCAATAAGATTACAATTACAGCAATCATGGTTACGGCAAATTAAAAAAAAAACCACACTACACTATATCCTGAGATGAGATACCTAACATGGTATGTATACTCATCCAGCTATAATCCAATTAAGAACAGTTTGTAATAATCCAGTCTGCAAAACGTCATGACGAAAGTACATATATAATCCCCCCATTAATTCGGAATGCTTGTGAAATACCTGCCGTATTTACTGACTTCTTAAAGGGAGAGGTTGAAATAGCAAAACATATAATCAGAAAAATGGGGACATGGGATATATCACACGTATTATTTTGAAATTTAAGCAATAAAAGTGTTTTGGTCCCATAAAATTGGATATTTAGTTAATATTTAGCGCTGATCATAGTGAAATGGATGACGCCACACAAAGGTGCAAAACGTTTGTTCATAGATTACCTTATCAGAGTATAATTTAAAAAGGTGATATTTAATTATATGTGAAAATTTATAAAAAAAAAAAAGTAACATGCCAATTTTTATACGTAAAGATGTGTGCGCCAAAATAAATCCCTGAGGCTATTTTGAGCATTTTGAGATTCAAGCATTTTTAAATTTTATTAAATTGTTCGAATTCTGTTGCGAAACGACCTGAAGGTGACTTAGGTGGGAACAATTTGTGACTTGCAAGGCCCTTGTTAGAAGTAACTGTATGTGGTTGAATATATTTAACACACTCATCTTCATCTTCTCCATTCGGGCAGTCGATGACAGAATCACATCGATTTTTTATTGGTATACGTAAGAATTCGGACACTTAGTGTTTCGTTCGGACACGGGAAAGTCTTGCAACAGATAGCAAAGGAAAGCGGATTTCTATTATAAAGTGGTATGACGTTTGGATATGTGACCCGTCGCGCCAACTTTGAGTTTATTAAAATTATGTGGCCCAATACATCAAAAGAAATATTACTTGGAGGCTCAAACACATTCCTACATTTTCTTCAAATTACCAAAAAACTTAATTTACTACATACAGTCGCACCCTATTGATGTGGCGATTTGAAGTGTGTCGCATTTTCTTATGCTTAATTATTAACTGGTACACTCAGTAAACTGTAATTGTGTATGACTGAAGAGTTAAAATGTCGTTAATTTCACTTTTTATAAGTCAAAAATAACAGTCCACAGTACGGTATCCTAATGACAGCCTGCCAAGTAGAATATCGTCCTCGTCACTTGCCAGTAAAAGTACCATAATTTTACGGATTTATGCGGGTATCATTTTCTGAAATTATATTTGATAATTTTTGATATAATTAAACCTCTTAACTAAAGGATGATTTGTATCTTTTTCAAAACTTTCACGTTAAAACATCGTCAAAAAATCCATTTGACAGCAAAGATAAATCTAACAATTTTATAAAACATTCCACTCGTTTTACGACAGTGCATGTACCATTTACAACAGATTTTCTAACTTGATTCATCTGCTATGTGACCCCGTTACCATTCTGTGGAGGTGCAAATTCAATGAGGCGCAGGGACTTCTGTTAAGATGTTATTGTGAGCATGTTAAGGCCTGAAATACACTACAGTGCGTTTCCCATACATTGGAATTAAAATTAATTTAGTGGCAGGTAGTGAGTTAAATGACCGGAGTATCCTCCAAGTAATCCGGTGTGGCACGTGCATTTGAATTCTTTAATTTTCCCTCTCGGACTAATGGAAGAGGTCCAAACTCCAGGGGGACGTACGCATTAACGCGAATCGAGTATAACAGTGTACGTAATACCTCAACAGCATTAACATTGATTGTTACGACCGCAAAGTGGTCTGAACGCCCCTATTTAGTGCCGTAAATAAGGAAAGGGCGAATGTCAAAAGTGGCACTGACTTTCAGATGCCACACCCGTAACATTGGCCTATATAATTTTTCGGATTTTACTGCAACTTGTCAAGATGAGTGGCATTTCGGCATCTAATGGAAAACCATATTTGTCTCACATAAAGGCAGAGCGGTATGCGTTGCAGCACATGGCCTCCATTTTTGCATTCAATATTTTCAGTTCCACATGAGAAATTGTAAGTGATAATACCTGAGGAAGGAAATCAATACGCTAAATCATTATTTTCCATTGTGCAAAACCTAACCTTAATGCAGACAGAATATTTTAGCTTCGAGTGCATGGGCACAAATCAAGCACGCGCGCTACTCAATTGACGACGAATTATAGCGCACCAAGCCCCGCCATTATGAGTCTGGTCAAGTATGCAGTCATTATTTCTATTCAGTGGGCGGGGCTTAGTAAGCAAACACGCAATATCATTGGTTCTTGCCTATCTAATATGAGACGACATTAGATAGTGCGTCGTCGAGCACGTGTTACGCGCGCGTGTATAAGGTTACGCAGTGCAAGCAGCTAGTACGGTTGGTTCATTTTAGAGAGTGGGGGAATATTTTTACCTTTTTAACTAATATTATTGAAAGAAAAATATTATCGGTGATTAAAACAACCCTAACTAAATAAGAATGAGACTTAAAGTGCTCCGCATTCCACTACTCAAAATATTGGACTGCCCATCACTATGGACCGATATTTGATGGCAAAAACAACAAATTCCTATCGTTATTCTCTAAATAAAGTCATAAAACGTATAAAAAGTCAGCACACACTTTTATACACACAAAAAAATGAACCTTGACCTTGACAAATATGTCATGAAAGCCAATAAAGTAATGTTTGCAACCCGCCCATAAAAGAACTCAACCACTACGCGTAAATGTTGTAGCACACTGAGTATGCTCATTGACATATGCACCGTGCAATTACAAATATCAATGCATGCGTTTGTTTCAATCATATTTCTCCTCTTTGAAAAACGTTGATTGAAAAAACGAGGCATCTGCTATGACTTCTTATTATTAGCTTAAATTATAGCACAAGAAGATAGAGGGGCCAATTGTAGAGAGAGAGGGAGTATGGGTGTAAGAATTATGTGAAACAATAATGTGTTTCAGTTTCTTACATTGTATCTGTAATTCATAAAGGGACGAGTATTTGCACCAAGGTGTAGAATTTTTTATCGTTCGCCGGGACTCACATACACCTACAACGGTAAAGAATACTGCACTCGATTCAGTTGACTCTCACGCAACGTTAGTTTTTCACGCTTTATTGTCTAGGAGCCCGGAACTATGGCTCCCAGCGGAATATTTTACTTTCCTCCAACTCGGTACGGTCCTGTAACAGATTGCTAGATTACAAACACCTCATTCGTATATTGCTACCATCCGGTTTTGGTGCTATTCTTTATTGCTAGAAAATTATAACATGCTATTATCTGCGATCTCCCCGTTTATGTAGACCATATATTTACTCTCGACCGATAATTTTTTAAGACACAAACACCCGGTGTTTGATATCAAACTTACCGCAATCATATCTCGTCGCCCAGTTTTTTGCCACGCACAATCACGTTGGCCGTCACACTGGCGCATGTCCTTGGTACCACCTCCTGCTGCCATCGTAACACTGTAAACCCTCCGACGACTCAGCTAATATCAAGAAGTTTAATAAGAACCGTATTCAACAAAAGGTATTTGTTCGTGAGTGGATGACCATCATTGAATAATTAATTAATTAATACATGTAAAAAAATATTCATTAGAGGTATTAATGTATCGTGTTGACCGCTGTTTGACAACCGATATTTACCTTATTGTAATCCAACTAATGTTTTACCACTCGAACAGCTTGACCTAAATCTTCAAGCGTACATTTGCGTGTCTTCCGGGCCCAAATATCACGAATTCACATGAATTGTGTGATGTATCAAAAATATTTAATATGAATCACCTTTGTGATGACCTACTGCACATCATTTCATCAGACCAGATAACAATCCACATTAAATCACATCTCGCTGAAGCGTCGAATACATGACCATTCGAACACTGGTACTGCTCTGGGCTGCATGCAGGTTAGTCGTCGGAAATATAAAACAATTTTACAAATTAGAGGAATCACATTCCGAGATGGCGTACCAGCATGAAATGTTTTGGTTTTGGGGTGTTGTTTTTTTTAAATACTATATAAAAAGTGTAGATATTCATAATTTTAATATTAAACCCACCAGTGTAACAAAAAAAAATATTTAGTTTTTAAGTTATATTTTTCTCTGCGTTTTCCCGTGTTCAAATATACCGTGTGTCCAAAAAACGCACCTTGTGGCAGGCCCATAAATTTTGACCAAAATCACCTGACTACTTACCCTTTGTTGTAAGGTCAAAAAGGACTTCACTAATCAATCCTGAAAGTTCATAAAAGGTAGAGTTAATATTTTTGAAGGTGTAACCCCAGAATCAAGTAACCTGCAGACCCATTTAACCAATTGGAGGCGCTATTACTACAAATACGGCACTGTACCGTTTTTGCGCCCAGAACCTCCCAATATGAATCTCAAAGTCCCAACCACCCTTCCACCATTTCCCCCCTCATATTTAAAAGACAGGTGCTGCAACATATTATCATATGAATGTTTCCTTGGTACCACAACTAAAAACATTCATTTTCCACACCAAAAAGCTTTAAAAGATCTAATTAGGATGGTATATCACAACTCTTCGTATTGTCCAAATAAACTGGGCATTGGAATTTGGATCTAATCATTCAGAATCATTTTGTTGACAGCACACAAAGAGTTGAATCCTAACCAAAATTTTAATGACAGACTACTATAACTGCTATTTTTATGAGTTTTTGTGTTGAAAACATAGGTCTTACTTTCATAAAGTTGAGAAGTAACTTATTTTCAGTAACCAACAAGATTGCAGCCCAACGATTTAGCATTTTAAATGTAATGTGAGTTTGTCTATGACTTAGTCATAGTTTTAAAATCTTCGTGAAAACATATTTTATCACCAATAATTATGTTTTTTTACTTAGTATCAGTTAAATAATAATTATGTAAATGCAGTCATTTGACCCAGTCGAAGTTGTTCTGCAAGAATTTGGGCAGTTAATGAGTTATTGCATCAATGATTGTATTTGCCATTCTGTTCTCCATGCCAGTCTTGTTTCTTAATCAGCTCCTCGTTTTGTAAAATGGTTCTGCGGGTTTACTTTTTTGTTTTGATTGTTGGTGTCATATCTTAAAAAGACATTGACTCTGGCCTTTTAAACTTTCAGGAATATTTAGATAACAGTCCCTCTTTTACCTTACAACAAATAAAAAGCAGTCCTGCTTTTGTTCAAAACTTATGGCTCCTACCACCAAGTGTTGGGTTTTTTTGAGACACACGGTATCTTTCATTACGCGTATCTTTACCGCATTCCTCTCATCAGATCCATCTTCGCTGCTTTGAAAGGTCACACAGAACGAACTGAATGCATTCCCACTCCTCTTACACACTGAACCTCCCACTGAAACACTTCCGTGTAATATCATAGACAGTACGTCTTTCTTCTGATAAACTCATGAAGTGAAACCATTAGAAAGTCACAATGAAAAAGAAATCAATAAAACAAATATTTTTAAAATTCCCCCTGTCTTTATTTACTAAGTATAATTAATTGAAGGTTCATACGCAAAACAATTGTACTGAAACTGCCCTTTCGATCACTGGTGTTGACTACGATTGAACACATTTAGGTCATCCCACTGAAGCACAAGCAGGAGCATTTTTTATAGCTTAACCCACCACTACGTCTCTAAATCAATAAAAAAGCACGCCGCAATCAATATAAAGGATAACATGCACATATTCATATGGAGGGCGCCCTCAAGTTTTGTCAAGTAAAACGTTCTTTGTGTTGTACCAAGTAATGTTGGTAATAAAACCACTCCGAAGGGGTTTTCTTCTTCCAATTCAGACTCCTCCATGACCCTTGTTTCTTTATCTTATAATTGCCTAAATGTTGTTCGATGGACCGTAGCATGTATTTTAACCTTCTAAAAATAACTATCTTTTGACTGACAGAAGAAAAGGCTGGAAAAGGACATTTAAACTTTGACGTTGAGACCGAGGACCCTTCTAGATGGCTATTATGATATTGGGTGGTACAAACTGTTTTAGTGCTTAATGCAAGTCCCAATTTATAATTTCTTTTATTTTATGGATTTTGTAGTGTTGGCCTAAATGTGCATGTGTCCCTTTAAAATCAATAACTTTTACTGATATTTTCTTACTGGCACTCTCATTTGGAAGACATCTGGCAGTTTCTTCTTTCTTCAACATGCATTACAGGATGGATGCAGTCCCCATTTCTGCAGGTGGTTAACTGAGCCGGGCAAGGATCTATCGAGTACGAAAGAGGCCAAATCGCGGCTTACAAGAAGATTGAATTATATACCAAGACTACAACAATAGGCCTGTTATGAAGTCAGACAATTCCTTCGACACTTAAATGCACAAAATACAATTTCACTGTCGTGTCTCTTATACCCTAGGTCCCTAATTAATCAGTGTAAAGCAATTCACCAATTTTACAAAAAATAAGGGAACATCTGCACTATAACATCGCAACCCTGTTGACACGAATTTTTTCAGTGAACATTTTGCAACCTACCTTTGTTGATAAGTCTTGGCAAATACCCTAATCCTACGGATAACTGATCTATAAGAAAAGTACAAGATAATAATATTACAACAACATACACATAATCATAACCTAGAGAACGAAGGGAACGATTTTTCATCAACAATGTTTTTTTGTTTGTTGTTTGTAACAGTGCTGCTTAAATACACATGGTTGACTCCGCAGTGCTGCCATGAGTATGGCGCATCAGGTATTCATCACTTTAATATTCCGAAGCGCCATTGCTGTATAGAAACCATTTTCTCATGTTCCGTGCAACTAATCTCGACTCCATTGTTTAGATAGACCGTGCTGCTTTGAACGAATTCCTGGACATGTCTACACCCTTTTAACCCGTTTGAAACATTTACACATCATAACGCTTTTAATTACCCCTAAATGCTCATCAAATGATAACGAAGTGGTAATCATCAAGGTTTGGTTCAACCAAGGCACATTGGGTGCCTAGAAACCATCAAATCGGTTCTTGTCGACTATCTGTGCAGTGTCTACAGGCCTACCGCAGGAACCATATTCCGGCATAACGTACGGTAATGATCTTTATAATAACTTCTGTCACAAGGCCGTAATACAAACCGTTGTTGTGGTGACCTATTATTCTGTACAGATAAATGCTTAATAGTTGGTTATAGTGTTTATCTTCACATGTAATCTATTTACTTCAACGGTTTCATACAGATGAACTGAGAGCATCATTACTAGATACGCAAGGGTACGTCATGCCAGATCCGTAGAATGACAATCTCAGACAATCGAACACCAACTTCCCAGAAATTCCGCCATCGGGCGTCTCTCTTGCCATCTCTCCTCGCTAAAGTGAAGGCAACATGTTGTTTTAAGCGTTTTGGCAGGCCCAACACGATCAAGCAAATCATCTTTTATCCTTAATATTATTATTGCATTCTTAATGAAAGGTCAGGTAGCTAAAGAAGTTAAAATTAAAAATTACCAGTCTGAATTATAAGGCATATTATTATTTCTAAAACCAAACACAATCCTAAAAGAAAGTGGTGATACTTCAAACAATGGTCAGTAAGGCAAACTGAAAAACAAACGATTGACCTACTATCTATATAGATTAGCAGCACACTAGAAATTTATTTCTTGTAGAGTATATTATTTGCTTAGTTATTTGCTTGCCTCAAATCACCACGGTGTATAATTATGCCATAATATAGAGAACAACAAGAATATTATTTTTACTTCTTGGAGGCATGCCAATCAGGTAACTGAGAGGTCTTCCGTCTGCCCACATGTGGATCCACTCATCACGGTTTAATTTCAAACCTTAAGTAAAATGGAATGGAATAATGTAATGACAGCGTTAACGTTTTCAACACTTGCCCACAAGCCTAGCTTTGGCTAGTTCCCGTGTTTTACAATTGGCTTACAAATTGCCTACAAGATTTAAATACTTGCCCAAACACATTAACAACTGGGAAATGGCAGGCGGTAGCCACCGACCAGACAGGTGGGACTGGCCGTCCAATAATTGGCAGAGCAAGTATTTTTATCAAAATTCTAATAAACATGTAGTTAATGCTTGGTAGAGAGCAATTTCTAAACAGTTAAAACAATATAGGCATACCGGAAATAAGCGGATATTAGGTTCCTACCGGAAATCAATTGTACCTAGAAAGATATGCGCCACTGCCATGCACGCTCGCGGGTTTAGTGCGCCCCTTTAAACTACGCGCGCATTTTGTGGCGCAAAAATATTACACGCAATAAGAGTTAAAAAATTACCGCACCATGACACAAACCCCCACACCCATAGAATGCATTATGCACTATTATTTGGCTATTTATATAGGGGGGGGGGGGGGGGGGGGGGGGGGGGGTGGGGGGGCGGGGGGGGGGGGGAAAACCCCCGGGATTGGCAATGTGACGTCAACGCTGGGCAAGGAACAACGCGCTACGGCAGTAACACGCATGCGCACCTGTAGGGCTTGTGCCTTTAAAAATTCGCGCTTCAAACAGTATAAATACCCTCTTGAAGAGTTCTGTGCTGAATTTGGTGTTGTGTTTATAACCTCGATCCTGTCAGTACACCAGGTGTTAAGTTGTGTTTGTAAACATTGGTCATTCATCTATAGAGTGTGTAAAATAAGGAATAGATTGACTTCCAGCCGGGAAACCCAAAATTCACGTATAGATGGCCGAGTTTCAACTCATTCGGCTTTAGGATCGCATAGCTAATGACAGGTTCTATGCCACATCCTTCCGATGGTGGCAACAGCAGGTAATTAATATTATATCATGATTGTAGTGATTTGAGCCATGTGATATATTTTTTTACTATCACCCTCATTGTGGCATTCAATATTTGTATACACGAATCCGACGGCGACTATGATCGCCCTACGCCGTGGGCGGCGCACTCACCATCCCCCATGGGACTGGGGGGGGGTATATTTGGCATTTCTCATTATACACGCGTTTACGTATGGTACGTATTACCACAAAGAAGCGATAAGTTTGAACAATTCTGACGACAAAAATCAACACTATTTCACTGTTATCCATTTGTATATCATCATGGGCGGTTCAGGAAAAAATGTAAAAAACTTAAAAAAAGCAAAAAATAAAAAAGATAAAAAGTTACAAAACTGGAAAAAAAACGAACGAGTTGAAATTCACTCGTCAATGACACAGAAAGAATGTGAATGTCTGCAGCCGTACCAGATGCATCGGTTCCCAAATGGAAAAAACACACGAATCTGCCAAGCTTCTAATGAAGTGAGGGGATTGAACGTATTTATTTTATTATTTTCATTACACTATTTGCAGCGGGGTTAATCCCACTAACACCGGCGGATTTTGAACAGTCAATAATTTTTTTTTTAATTTATCATGAAATTACTAAGATCTTTTGAAAAAAGAGCGTTTAGATGATGATTTTAATGTCATGGGGTCCGAGACTGCCATAGGAAATGCATGTAGCAGTCCAAAAATTACCGTTTGGGAAATCCCCCAATGCCCCAAGCGAGCAGATCGTGTCTACCCCTGAAACAATAATCCGTATCCATGTCAGTCTAAATACCACATTGTAACTGGTCGGTCATTTTCCCGTGTATTGATAGTCCAAGCGTAGCACATTACATGCACAAACGAGACTAATTTGTTCCGATCTCCGAAACGACCACAGGGCACGGATATGGAAAGCCCATAAAGGCCATAATATTGCTGCAACGCGTTGCGAGAAAGTAGCAACGGTTGCGACCAGGTCGCAACACGTCGACATTTAGCACGCGTTTGCTGTGCGGCCAATCAAAATCATGAATTCTTGTGACGTATTCCAAAAAGCCCCAACAACGCGTGCTAGATACTGCAACGCGTTGCGAACCTTCACAAAACGCTTGCGACCCTTCACAAACGTTGCGCTTCACAACGCGTTGCAAGCTTCACAACGCGTGCTTAAGGGGTAAGCAAGCCAAAGGGATCATAACGTATTTGCCGCAATGCGTTGTGAGAACAGTAGCAACGGTTGCGACAGGCGGCAACGCGTGCGGAGGTAAGCCAATCAAATTCAAGATTTTGTGACGGATGTTCAAAAATAGATAAACCAACGCGTGCGGCAATACGTTATGGACCCGTATGGCTTCACAACACGGTGCAAGCCATCACAACGCGTTGGCGCGCCTCACACGCGTTATAACTTCACAACGCGTTTTGAAGGCCAATAAGGGTCATAAACGTATTACCGCAAAAGCGTTTGTGATCTATTTTGAAATACGTCACAGGGAAATTCTTTGATTGAATTTGATAGGCCGCCACAGCAACGCGTTGCTGAAATGTCGCAACGCGTTGCCAAAATGTCGCAACGCGTTGTACTTTCTTGCAAACGCGTTGCCAGGCAATACGTTATGGCCTTTGGCTGCCCATACACGGAAGCGTCCTTCTAAAACATCAACCTAGCATCGGAAGATTTTTGTCACGTTTTTCAGCAAATACGAATTCGTCTTTGGGAACTATTCAATTTTCCCGACCCGGAATATATCAACATTCATGTTGTACTTTATGTTTGTCTGGCTGTTTGGATTTTACAAAAATGATTTTCGCACGCCGGATGTGTACCAATTTTAACACGTTTCTAACCATAAGCGTTCTTTCTCAGTCCACGCAAAGTGGGCGAGATAACCTTAAATTTTTAAAATCAACAGTACAGGACACTTGCTCTGGAATTCCATTTTAGGCAGTGCCTGACATTATCCTTCCAAAATCCATGGAAATAAAACGGTGAAAATTGTTTAAAAAAATTGCGAAAAAAGGTGAGGTTTGTAATTCTTATTATTTCGTTCGGTAAGCTCGTAAAGGCAATATGCGGCTACCGTGTTGGGACGGTGTGTACTGCTGTGTGTTGGGGCCAGGATGCCCCCCAGTAATGGCGGCAACGTAGAGGGTGTCCTTTAGAGGCTTCCCCGTTGGATTCGTGTATACCATACAAAATGTACAACGCTAGGTGCATATTGATCCCAGACAATTACCGATATTGGATTGAAAACAAATCGATGGTGCTGATAGAGTTGCTTTGTAAAAAAACGTTTCCAGGTGTTGCTAAATTTGATTAGTTTTAATGTTTTTGTTTTATACAGTTTGATATAAGTTCAGAGCGTGTTAATGTTAAGTGTACATGCTTATGTGCCATCATTGTGCTTCTTTGTAGACAATCTTATAAATCAAAGCGGTGTTCTTTTTAGGTGCCATATCTATTTTGATAGTCCGATTGCAAGTAGACTTGGATTCGCCTTGATGACTGTGTGCTGTGTGATACTCAGCTCTTTCATGAATTTGACATACAACATAGATGCAGAGGGCAAATAATATACAAACGTATACTTGTTCAGTTGTAAATGGACTACTCGGAATGATACCAAAAAAAATCACTGAACCAGATGAAGATTTCACAGATAGTGCTGGAAACTTAAAGCGGCACTGGCACATTTTCAAAAAATTGAAATTCTACAACATTTGCATTCTCAATGATGTCTAGGCCATGGAAGACAGAGATAGATTTTCCACATTAAAACAACATACCCAAAACAGAACAGATAGGGACGTTGATATGAGGCTAAAGAATCCAGGTAACTTTGTAGGGCCAATTTTTAAGTTTTCCATAACTTTAATCAACAAAGTGTAATTACCCATGAATATTTTGGACTCGTACTCACTGATATTTAAAACCTCAAAGGTTAAGACCGGTTCAAACAGTGTAAATAAGTGAGAAAGAAACATGCCTACGGCGTGCGTGTTTTGTGTTTTAGTTAAAACGCATTTTCGTCGTCAGCTGAATTTCGCGTCGCCGGCGTCGCTAAAATACAAAATCATTTGTTTCCTTATAGGAAGCGGATGTGGTTCTTATTATTTCGGTGAGGGCTTGTATATAAAAGCTTTATAACCATGGAAAAATAGCGTTTTTTTGTTTTGAAAAATCTTGAGGGCCGCCACGATTTTCAAATGTGCCAGGTCTCTTTAAACACTGACGTTCTTAACCAACGTTTGATAGCATGTTACAGATACCTCGTTATTATAACAAACGTTTAACCATTGATCTTACTATGTATATATTCAGTTGGTGGTGTGTAGCATGATCTTTAACAACTTCACATTCACCAAAGGAATGAATAAAGTTCCTATTTGTCTCTCCCCCACTACGGATACTGACGAGATTGGACGCCTTCCAAGGCGACCATTATCTTCAGCTTCAACCCAAATCAGAAAGTCACTGTTGTTCTATGACAACATAGCACTTGCTTTAAAGATGTACAATTGCATGTACATATTTGCTCTGAATAATAAAAAAACAGGTTAAAACATATTTTGGAAAGAAGTTACTATTTCATTAATCAAAACTTTTTAGGGTTGGTATATCTGGTCAGAATCTCTTGAACTGAAATGTATACAAGTATTCGTTCATACTGTGCACATCCACCAAAAAACTATACTGGTGAATGGTATAGGCGTATAATTGCCGATTCCTTAATAACTCAAAGAAAACATGAATTAGCAGTATCACATACAGAACTTAATAATTAGCGTCATTAATTGCCTCAAATTTGCTGCCCTATGCCATTTAATTTGGAACCTAACAGTTACATGTCAATCCGAAATTACTTCTTAATATAACTAGTTCATTTGCAAGATTATTTTAAAGCAGTTTCTCCATGGTATTCAGTGGTGTATAACCTAACGTGATGACCAAATTACGTTAAATGGCTATAATAACATCTTTGATGAGACCATTGAATCATATTTTGCCATCTTTGTGTTCCCTTCTTTCTGTTTTTTATGTAGGTATCAGCGCCAACACAAAGTTGGAATTGTTTTCATTTTAATTAACATTATGTGACCAATTCTTTTATAATAGCTTGAAATGCAATTGGCAAAATTTGCAGGAAATGGAATATTAGGTGTACCATGTACAATATGGGATACCGTATGATCCGATGGTAGCATTTTTGACACGGCTTTTGAAACATATATTTAGCAATGGCAGCCATTACCAGGCTCTTCCGCTCCAGAATTTAGTACCAGGAACAAGAGATTGAAATCACTAAGAATAGTCTCAGGCGGTCGTCTGTAGATTACAAAAGCGGTCTAGAAGCAGGTGTTCAATTTCCGCATCACCGTTGCTAAACGACCATAGAGCTGAATCGAATCACCAGAGCGGAATACAAAGTTAATGAATGAGATGAAAATGTAAGAACCTGGGTCAGTAATGATGTTCCAGGTACAGGTAGTGCGTGAGGTATGCGTGTGGATAGCCAGGGAGGCAAGGCGCCTGCTTCGTAGGTCCACATATATAGTGTAAAATGAATGATGAAGAAGTGTGGTCGATATGCATCTTCTCAAAACCTTAAATTAAACATAAAATTTAAGCTTTTTACACATTTGATATTTCATGAAAATGAAAAATAGGTTTATAAATGTAATATTAATTCGGTATTTGGAAATTACGATCGGTCAATATTTGAAGCAGAAAACTGCTTCTTTTCTTATTTCTGTCGTGAATTTGGTCAGGGTCTAGAATTTGACATATGAAATTGTCTGGATTCACCAGCATTTTATGTATTGATAGATTCTCACCTCAGTCGGTCAAGGTATTGGTTGACCATAAAAAAAAATATTTTATATTAGGACTAATATGGTTCCAATACTACTATTGGCTCCAAACACAACGATGGAGATGCTTGCAGTTGCACAGAGGAAGATGGAGCAGAATCATGGCGGGCGTCAGACTTCAAGATCTGGATCCGTCACGACAGGAGTAGTATGATATGATCGACTGCATTAGGAGTGGCCAAACAAGATGGGCATACCACGTGATAGACTGCATGATAACAGGTGGACCATCAGAGTGACAGGTGGACCCCCAGAGAATGGAACAGAAAGGCCAGGACGTCCAAAAACCGGATGGAGAGACGAAATGACAAAACAAACTTGGTCCATTTTGGACAAGGATGGCTAAAGATAGAGATTTGTGGAAAAACATTCAGCGGAAGGGGTTCCTCCATCGTGAGGGATCAAAGCCCTGGATATAGATATGCATATGGTTCCAATAAAGATCGATTACCTAGTTATTTCTCCACAGAAGTAAACAGTTGACTCTTAAAATCATTCATGGTTTAATCCTATGTATAGCATCAAACCAACTATACCAACCTCCGAATCAATAATTCCACACGTAAGCATGGTTGTTCAGTCCATTTCTTGGGTGTACCTTATGGATGTGGTTTCTATTTCTGGAGAGAGGCGTCGTCTAGGTTTCATTATCCCTATTTCAATAAAAACCTTGAAATCAAAATGATAAAAACAGCAAGTGAAAAGATTGCAAAATCACTTTGCTGGCCTATTACAATACTCTTGACCGATTTAAAAATTTTTATTCTATTTTGGTTTTTTTAATTTTACATTATTTTCATTAGCTAATCTTGTTTTGATTGTAATTTGGCAGAAACTACGCAGAATCTCATCCATGCCTGCTGATTTCCACATCGCGAGTAACGATGGCCTCGAATGGATATACACTCATCACGCAGGTCAGCCTGCAGCCACGGTTTAATATCACTGCTCTAGTTACCGCAACCTGTCCAGGACTTCCACACCTAGATGATTCTCAATCGAGCTGACTCTGGGTGTACAATTCACCGAGGGAAACTCGAAGACTCATTTGTACTTGTCTGATGCACTACTCTTGCCACTCCCATCGAATAATCGCAAATCTGTTTAGTTGGTCAATTTTGTTTATCCACAGTTTAAAGCACAATAAATATTATTTACAAATGAAGCCTATGTCAATATATTACATGGAACCGGACAACAATAATATTATACAATAGACTCTGTAAATATTATGACCACATATCGAGTGGTTTCATCGAAGAACAGAATATATTCACCATAACAATGAATTAAACCCATCTAGTCTGACCATGTCTTTTAACTTCCGCGCTATTGATAACGTGTTATGCGATACGGTGGGCACGTTTGGGGTCAACACACTGCCATATAAATACTCATTATGAAAGCGTCATGTGTGAAGATGTATGACCCTACGGTGCCGTCGGTATCGCATAACAGGTATACATATCCCATATCACTAGCGGGAAATTCAAATAGCGCATTGTCCGAACAAAATGTTTTTATTTCATTTTTTGTGATTAGTATAATTCCTTTTTTTCATGAACCACTCGATATGTGTTTCAATATTTTTTATAGCGTATATCGTATAGGTTTATTCCTATTCTTATTACGGTTCTCCTTTAAAGGGGGAATGGCCCCGATTAAGGATATGAATTCTCATCTTGATGGATTGGGCCTTCACCTGAAAACCCCGTCTGTAAAAGTTTCGCGCCGATATGTTAACTTGTTTTCGCTTGTGAGACTAAAAACGGGGATTTTGTAAGCCCATAGAGTACTGTGTAAATTAATAATTGTCGACCCAATGGGGCATATTTTTCGCTCATAACGTCCAAACCAAATATCAGTTTGCCCTAAGATTTCACAGGGTAAATGAAATATAGTACTTTGCTCTGATACCAAAGTTGAACCACTCTGGTAAAATCTGGGGCTTCTGGGGACGAGTCTATAGCGATCGGGCCATATACCTTTAATGCAATGTGCATCATTGTCCTGTTTACTATTGTCTTACCATTTCGATTTTAGTTTCCAAATAATACCTACAAAAGACACAATTACAATATTTTATTGCAAATCTCATATAGTTCCCCGGTTAACCTAGTCTTACCAAGGGGTGGGTGGTTACCAACCCCCCTCCCCCTAGTGAACTTCGCCCCGGCGCGCAAATGCCAAAAACTTTTCGTAAAAAGCTTCTAGGTAATCGTCATCTCATCCTTTCCGGTCATTTGAGAGACAAAAATGTGAAGTAGCAACCTTCACCGGGGGTTATGGTACGCCGTAAAGTCGAAGGCAGGGGGTGTGTTTGCCACCCAAGAAATTTTAGGGCAATTTTTAAAAAATATTATGCCCCAGTAATGCTCTAAAACAAAAACTCTAATGTTTATGTAAACTAGCCAATTGCCATCATTTAGACCTGAAAACCGCACGAAAATCGGTTCTTCCTACATTTTCGCGCAAAATTGGATTTTCGCCTATTTCTATGTGAAATGCCAATTTTGCCGACTCGCGACATGATGACGTCATTGTGACGCCATACTAGTAATGTTAGTACTTATTTTTGGTTATCAATGGAAAGAGAAGGACCATAAGCTATCTACTGTTAATCAAAAAATCATAACATCGGGTGCTTTCCAACGAATTCTCAAGGGGGGTGGTAACCACCACCCCCCCCCCCTTTATAAACTGTGTTTTCAAAAAAGGGCTTGGTAAGACGAGAGTTAAATGAACCTCTACGAGTATTTTGACATGCAGAATCGGATGTCCGCCTTTTTAATACAATTTTAGGTCTCTGACAAAAGCAACATTCTTACATCGGTGGTTTTGTTGCCTCAAAGATTCAATTGCTTCATCAAACAAGTTACCTATTTGTCCTTCAGAATTACGCTATGTTTCTAACCACTCATTCATCAAAGTAATTTCATTACATACTTATAACAATTATATCGAGATAATATATAACGCCCTTACAAATCCTTATTAACGTTCACGTCACGTACAATAGTATGCCTTAAGAAGTCCCATTGTTTTAGGCAGCTTTTCAAAAGGTGGTATTATATTTAATATTATTGTTATGACCACGGGCCAAAATAGGTCCATACAACGATAGACAAGACACTGTGTGTCGAAACTGCCTGGTTTCTGAGGTAACATTTTACAAAACACATGGGGAAATAGCCAGGGATCGATCAAGGACCGACCAAGACAGAACCCCGCCACTGTGTCTCAGTCCATCCCCCAGGGACAGTAAGAATTTCCCCTAGTTGCCAGTTGTGCATGTTTTTCATTGATAATTTTGAAGCAAGTGTAAGGTATGCATGTATTTAGGATAACCGTGTGATACTATAAATGTTGCGCCCTGTTTGTGTTTTGTATTAAGGTGAATACTATGTAGTCAAAAGCATATTTTAAAACATAACATGTATGATGATATCTACTATTTGGATTCTTTTTACATTATTGGTATATGGGTCAAGGCATTTTTTTTTTACATTTTGTTATGATGCAGTTAGTCAGACAACTACATTCAGTATGTTTAGCTCTATCAGTTTTTCGCATACATAATTTAACAAATGCCAAGTTACATTTTATTACCAACTGTTAATCAATTGTGTAGTTACTGAAGAATGTTTCAAAACATAATAAAAACACTTAAAACTGACTAAACAATGAACTTTTAAAAGCAATAAAAATAGCTTTATATTTAGGGGTGAATGTTTATAACAACTTAAGCTCCATGATAAGCATGCATTATTAATTTTAACTAATTAATACATCTTTAAAGATCTTTAATATTTCTAATTTCTCTGCTTTTTTCTGGAGTTGTATTTTAGCAGTTACAAAACTAAAGAGTGATAATATGTAAACTACAACTAGCCTGTCATCTGTCATATGCCTTGTCATCAGCCTTGTTTTTATCTTTGGAAGCGTTCAATATTCTTCCATATTTACAATGCGGGCAACACTAAACACAATTCCCACCAGTGGGAGCAAACCAGAGTACAGATTGACCTTTGACCTGCCTACTGTAAACTAACAATGGTGACCTAATTTGTTGGATGTAAACATACTTTGGAAAGTGGGTTGACTTGAGGTCATTATCAACTTGGAAACAGACCGACAGTCGAAGGTTAGCGAGACATAATTTGGCCGGGCTGGGTCCTTCAATCCTTTGTTTTTTTAATTGTGATACACGTTTTAATGGAGAAATCAAGAACCATCTGAACCAGTACTAAATAATAACCCGACTGAATTTCCACCTGGAAGAGTTGAATCAAGCAAATTCGTCATCCCTCAAGAAGAATCTTGTGAGTTTGTAAAATCACAATCACCAATTCCCACTTGCCATCTCTTATTGATTTTCAAGATAGCCTTTGCTCTATCAACAGAACCAGGTATGTTTCTCTGTTCTGTATAGGTCGGGACCATCATTGTAAACGGTATAACAACATGCAGATAGTACATGTGGAACTGTATTTTGTGAAAATTACATATACAATCTGCAACCAAGTTTTTCTAAATCAAAATTTCATGAGGATTCCAAAAATCATGGGTGTCATTTTTAAAGTTGTTCTTGATGTATTCTAGGGTAAAGGCTTAACCGGGGTCAATAAAATCGAAAGGGTCAAAAGGTGTGTTTAAAGTAATACCATCATTCCGTAACCTTTCAAGGAGATTTCAGAAAGGTATAGTTTGCCTATCTGAGGGTTATAGTTCAAGAGTTAAATACGCAAACAGTTTCATCAGTTTGTTTTAAAAATGGTGCCAAATTGTTCATCCTTAATGTATAGAAAGCCGAAAATATACAGGCTGCTTGTCATGACGTTTTAAAATGTATTTTGAATGCCAAATATGACCGAGGTCCACAGGGTCTATGTGGATCAGTACCATATCTGTCAAAAGTCCCATCACTTTCAAGGGTAATATAGAACTTATATACATTTCCCCCATTCAGTATGACCCAGTGAACGATTTAAAACCAGTTCAACACAATCGGACCATCTGTAAAATATGACCTTGAACTCTCTTGATCCCTACTATAACTAAAACAATAGTCGTAATATGCAAACTGTACCTTTTTAGAAACGTTATGAGCAACCGGACAGATTGGTATAATGTTTTGAAAACAAGTTAAATACTTTTATTGTTACCCCTTTACAAATTTGCCCCCTTCTAAAACAGCAAGACACATTTTAAAATGACACCCATGATTATTTTAGATTCATCTTCATGAATTCGGTATTAGAAAAACATTGGTGTCAAAATTGTATATGAAAAAACTAAATCACAATATCAATTTTTAAACCAAAAATTTCCCCCCATACTAAAGCGCTGTTATGGCAGAGGGCAACATTATTCTGAACCTTCCAAGTTAACAATGGTGGTGCTGGGGGAGATGATCATTAATCGACTCCCTGATACAAGCTACCAGTGAATTGACTAACATCTTCGTTAGTCCAGACATATGCCAGACACCATATCCTGTCATGTCTTAAATACCCCAACGGACTCATGACAGGCTTCCAAACAGTTTGCTGTAACAAAAGCTGGGTTTGATCTCAGTGTACAGGAAGCTGAATACATGCATGACCATCAACGTAACCCCCACAGCCACTCTAAGTGTATGGACAACAAATAAACCGTGTAAATAACGTCAGATCCAGATATTTGGTTCACTGATGGCATCTAGCACTTTCAATCTAGCTTAGGGTGGCGTTCGCGTGGTCCTGCATGCCTGAAAGTAGAAACGTCTCTGCCGAGTCCCATCAATTCAATGTCCCATGTCATCTTGTTACAAATTCTTTGTATGGTTTGCAATAATACCCTGGGGATATCTGGGTGCCATGGAGAAGATCAACGACCTTTTGTTACATCCTGTTATAGAATCAGACGAACATCAACCACATTGACCAAGTTCACACTGAATACCAACACGAGCTTCCCATAAACCCTGCCTACCGTCAACTCCACTTTTTGGGCCATATGTTCCTGCAATGCCAAAGGGCGAACCCCATAAGAAGATATGCCATCTACTTCTCACCAATGGTAGGAGAGACTTATCGTCAATAACCGCATCCTCTCTTTACTCTGGGACTTCCAACGCTTCAACAGATACGCTACCCAGAACTTGCATCACACACGATACATGGGAAAAGCTTTGCAGCAGTCGCCGACTTGTCAACCGAATAAAGAAGATGGGATGTTCCGTAAATAAATAAAGCTTTGCCAGAAATTGTCTGATACTACAACCCTCTTGCACCCACGCGAAGTTTATCTTATTAAAACAGAATGTAAATTTCTAATTTTTAGTGAATGAAGGCATGAAAAAAGTTATAAAGCTATCTTGTATAATGAAAGTTCATTAGGCTACCGTATATACGCATCCACAATCTCCATCCGACAACCGGTCTCAGTCGATCATAAGGTTTTCGATGTTGTAACAACTGGATGGATACGCATATGAATAGCTTTGAATTGATGGTGAAAGATCAGCCACACGCCGACAAGATGAGCGTTTGGTGGACAACGGTCCTCGGTTTGCTCAGTGTCTATAAATATCATCCTGACAAGGAAGCTCTCCGCCTGGAAATGTATAAAAAATATACGAGTATAATCAATTTAATGATGTGAAGGTGTTTGATTATGAGAGTGATAGCGATAGGATAGACAAAGACACACACAGAGAAGACAAACACCAAGAAGAGAGAATAATAATTATTCTTAATTGAAAAAAATAAGAATACATGAAAACAACATAACAAGTACCAATTTTACGTTTTTAAGAAAACGAAGTTGTTATCGTGTGCATATTTTGAATATGTTGTATCGGCGTATCAGTATCATTGGAAACAATACGTACCTTCCCTACCACTTTCAAAAGATTTGTATGGCTTTCAATCGGTCACGTGGTTACTATACGATAATAAAGAATTTGTCTATCCATATACAGCCAAACTTCACACTAACAATACTTCTATAACCATTCCTGATAGAATCATTTGCTCAATGTAAAAGATATCTGCAACAGGGTTCGTGTCTTCCACATGTGGCATCCAGAACTATCATTCAAAATTGAGGAAACGTGGCAACGTTGCTCGTCAAAGAGAGCTTGAACTTGATATTGGTTATCCACAATTTGCTGGCTTTGCATTCCAAGAGGCATCGCGAACCTCCTACAAGTTACCATAAAAGCCACATTGGGTCACACAATTTATAGTGTAGAGCAATTCTATTTCCTTTAAATGTAATAGTCAGTTTTAACAACAGATTTGCCAAGATATTAAAACTGACATTTCAGGAAATATTATATATTTTGTAAATAAACAATTCAAATATTGATTTTTGTTTTCAGGATGTTTCAGACAAGCCATCAAAAATATCCCGACTTCCTTGAGAAGTCCTGAGTCGGGATCCGACTTAAGAATTAAAGGGCATAGGAAAGTATTCAATATATAAACAATATCACAAAAACGACAACATATCTTTTGTTTATCACAATTGTCCTTTACTCTTAGAAACAATTCTAAGCGGTGGCGACAACAATTTGGGCAACTGATATAAGTAGACGCATGTAAGACAATTTACCCTTGTCAAATCAGAAAATTCCATTGCGGGAAGATTGCAGCATTTTGCCCAACGAAGATTATGAATTTATGGGTGTTATAGCACCTCTATTGCTCAATCTCCATAGAGATCTTTGTAAACTAGTTTTTAAGACAAATCATATTTTATTTACAATTTGCACAGATGTAGCTGGTGGAATAATAATCCATAATCAAAACTGTGTCGCTATTGGATGTGTGTGGCAAAACTTCTAGTCCTGTTTCAAATGCATATTTTTTATACGTGTTGGTGAAGACATCAAATATAATTAGTTTGTACAGGATACCCATCGTGACGTTTATGTCCTAAAATTCCAAGAGACAAAGGACCTGCCCACCTATATGTGGGGATCGGGAACTACCCAGCTTGTTTATGAGAGAGATATCTAGGACGTTAATCTTCAGCTAGCATCTGCTGGTTATCGAGAACGGTATCTCTTATAATTTACCCCCTTTGATTAGGCTTGTATCGGTCCGTCGCCCTTAAATTACAGTTACATGAAATGAAAAAAAGGAAAAGTGGAGGTTATCTTTTCTTATATCGTGACTCCAAATCTTGGTGTTTGCCTATCAAGTATTGTTCCACTAACATTTGATCATGATCATACACAATCATGCAGTGGCGTACGCCAGGTGGGGGCAAAGGGGGGCAGAGTGCCCCCTCCCCTTAAAAAACTGTAAAGGGGGCAGGACTTTTTTTGGTATATTTAAACGAATTTGGTATCCACATAAAGCTTAAATGTGCTGCTTTATTGAATGAAACAGGTTACAATGATCTCCCCATCATTTTTTATTAAGTAAATCACCCACCCACCAACGCTTAAAAAACGTTTTCAAAAAAGTACCAACACCCGGCAACATCCCGGGTGACGTCAACCGGTTTAGTCGGTGTTTTGGCCACTAGGGCACCAAGAAGCATGTGACAACACGCATGCAGAAGCCAAGAAGTGACAAGCATTTTTTACAGTTGTTGAAAAAGAACTCCCAACAGAAATTTTTATTGAGTGCAAATTATTTGATCGTATTCAATCTTAATAAGTACATATTCGTTTGTTATTGTGCGAGATTAGAACTGTTTATGACTTGTATTAAGCGAGCGATCGTGAATTAATCACAGCACATGCAAAAGTGCGAATCAAAATCCACGGCATCCTGTAATTTTTTCCCGGATCAATTTGAACAATTCCAAATTTACGCAAGTTTTAGCCTTTATGTCCTCATTTTGACATTTAAAAAATACTTCATTTTCTCTCGATCTCTACCTTTTTTTGCACTTACGGAAATTGTTGTACATACATACAAAAGGTATTTTTTACATTTAGCCGTTTATTAACAAAGCGAAATTGATTTTTCTAACCTCACCCACCCCCTCAAAAATACGACGGCACTTACGCGTGTACCCTCTGCCTGTCAGATTTAACGCCCCGCGTTTGCTCTGCACACAATACACCGTGCGTAGCTCACGTATCTTGCGCCGTGGTCTTACCCCATCTTACCGTGCATAACTCGTTTTTTCCCAGTCCGAATTGGTTGTTAAATTACCAATTCCAATCTTTTTCAGACCAAATCATTTTAACAAGAATCTTGGCCCATGAAGATGTCAAGAAAGATTCTTGAAATGAAAGTATTTAGCACAAACACTGACATTTATATCAGAGGTATACCCCACTTTGGGTCCATAAGCAGCGTGTCGATTGTAAGTCACGTCGTGTGTGGTTCATGTTATCAGCTCATGTCAGCGCTTCTACGAAATTACAATTCCAAGCTTTTCAGACCAAATCATTTATTAACAAAATCTCTTGCCATGCAATGATGTCATAAATATTCTTGAAATGAAAAGTATTACACAAACACTGACCATTAAATACCCAATAGGAGTTCGGTCGACTGCAATCCGGCTCGGCATCTACAAGCAATAACCCCGTGGCAACCCAATAAAATACGCGACACCAGTCTCAGTTTCAAAATCTACACTAAAATTTATCGTTCTATTTTTAAAATTGCTCTGATTTTGGCGAAATAATTTAAAAAGATTTTAATTACCAATTCAAATGTTCTCGGCGTCCAGCAAAACGGTCATGGTTATGTCCTTGGCATTATTTGTAATCTGTTTCTGTTTTTCTTGCCTGGAGGCTCAAACATAATTCATGACTTTCGGTCCCCCAGCTTGTACCTCGCGTTCTCCTTCCACAAATCTACCCCTGACGTCTCATTAGAACTCTCACTCTGATCTTCCACACTACAAAAGCATTCAAAACGCCATCTGCCTCTCCATTTCAAATTCTCAATAATCCAATTCCATTTTTTTTTTAAATGTACGAAAAAGACACGTTGTACAGATTTAAATACCGCGGTAGTCCTCTCTGCACCTATCACAGTATGATTCTGCAGTGCTGGCACCGGACGGTGTCCCTTGAGTAAACAGGATGACGTCACGCAGAAGGCCTCCCAAATGTATGGAAGCTCTCCTCCGCCCGTTTTTTCTGAAGTTGCTTTCTTATGACCAATTAAATGGCCAATTAAAAATGTTGAAGTGCTGATAAGTTAAATTTTTGTGTCTTTTTGCTTCTATATACATGTTAGAGAATGTAAAAATAATGGTTCTAAAAATGTCCCTGCCCCCTTTAAGGGGAAATCAACAACGGATAATTCATGTTAAATTAGCCCCTTTTCGAATCTTTTGTCCCTGTGACCGGGAAATGTTTGCCTGTGTGGTCGGTACATTTTTGGCACCTACCGGGAAATTGTCCCCTTGGAACCACCGGGCTGGCTAGCAACCACTGACACAATGTGTGGCGGTAGATTTCCAGCTTCTACCAGCTGGTTCAAGCCCTGCGTAACCCATTTTCATTCAGGGATTTGGGGACGACTCAACTTACCGCTGGTTGCTCGACGGGTAAAGCAGTTGAACCGTTTTTTTCATTGTTATAACCGTAAAGAGTTTTGAGCCGTCCTTTAGACGGTGGGCTTCAAAACTAACCAACCACCGATTGGCCTGGTTCCACACGGTCCGTATTGGTTTTCCTGATTGTTTGCCAACAATCAAACACGGTTAAACTGCCATGAACCGCCCCCAACTGCGGCTGATTTTTGAAGCCCTTCCTATTTGAAGCGAGAGTGAGAAAGCCACGTGTGGTCTAGATAGTGGAAAGCGCATGACTCATGATCATTAGGTTGTGAGTTCGCAGCCCCTCCGAGGCCCACGTTTGTGCCCTTGGGCAAGACACTTTATCTCGCTTTGTCTCACTTCAACCCGGTGTAATTGGCTCGATTTTCAATATGTGACAATGTGATTTATCCAGTGACAGCGGAATAAATGTACAGCGCTTTGAGACGTTGTGTAAAGCGCTATATAAATACTTGCAGTTTTATTTTTTAATGCGTGGTATCTTCACTATTATCACTGATAAAATACTTTGTTAAACGATAAATTGCATAGACTTAACACAGATAGGAGTTGACCAACCTAAACATTTTCAAACTGAACATAATATGTATTATACTTTAAGTGGGATACATTTGAATCGGTTGATCGTTGTTACCGCTATTTTGACACCTTCATTATATATAGGCCTATATATTATCATTCTACCAAATTGCAGACTGACTACCTTTTGAGTAGAGTGCTCCATTCCATGATGGAAGAGCTTATCAAAATTTGTCAAATGATAGACATTCTGAAATAAGCTGTCGCTACTCGAGTTTCATCACCCCTCAATTTTTGCAATTTTGTAGCTATGATGATATTTAACTTACCGCCCCTGTTACTGTTTTTGGTAACAGTTAGCACGCTATGACTGCCTTTTTCAGTATAGACCCCTGGGATGGCGTATGGCTGCTGCTTGCACCATAGAATACTAGGTAACATGTCTAATGTTCTGTCTGAGCGCATCCACCCATCTCCATCATTCACCTGATGATCCATTTAGGGTGAAACTCTGACGTATCTACAGCTATTCAGAATGTCTATCATGTGACAAATTTATATATATATATATATAGATATATATATATATATATATATATTATATATATCTATAAATATATATAATTATATATATTATAAATTTCTACAATCATCTACAAAACCGTCGCGTTCGGAATATTTTTTTTGACGACGGGAGTAATCCTATTTAGTATGCCGTTTCATGCTACAAATAGCCTTTTGTCATATCCATACATCAATCTCTATTGTGTCTCCCCCACAAGCGTACGCTGTAACAAAGTATTTGCATGGCCTACAGATCGTTTCAGGTGCGTACGATGGTCCTAGTGTACCTGCGTTTGGTCCATATTTGGGCATTCATTTTGGGCTGCAGTTACAACGGCAAAATTTAACAGCTACAAAACCCTTACGACGGAATCTTATTTTCCTGGTTTACCTTTGAATAGTTTTAAATGCACTATGGGAAGGGTTGCCGATATTGATAATAAAGAAACAAATATTGCTTAGGTTTACATGTCTAACGTTCAAGATAGAAGTTATTTCTTCTCTAAACCATACCATAAACTGTACCTCTTTTGGTAAAAAAAATCACGGCTTATATATAACTACTCATTTCCCTATTATTTCTACTGTGGACCGGGTATTAATAGATGCAGTTTTGAAACAAAGTAAAAGAAAGCGAAGAGATAGCGAGGGGAAAGAATAACAGGTGGAAAGTAAGTAGAGAAGGAAAACTACTTTTTTAAAATTTCGTACCTTCATCTGAAACAAAAAAATCTAGATTCTCAATAAGGCGTTAAAAGCCTCAGTTTTTGCATTAACATACTAGAATGCTAACCTACATCATATTTTTCAATGAGTTACCTAAACTTAATAAATTAATCCATAAAATAACACTGATTTTAATTCACATTATTTAAAAACTTACCCGTTTACAAGGTGTTTTTTAGCAAATGTATTTTTAAGAGGTGGTGACATTTGTTATCATTCCATTTCATCTGCATATTTTTCTCCGCATTCCTCTTTGGGAGGAACGTGTTTAGGCTGGTTTCGTTGTCGCCAATTCTGAAATTGACCTTAGTTAAATTGGGGCAAAACACACATTGTATGTTTTCTCACATTTTGATATATCAAAATTTATGTATTTATATTATCCCAGTCCATACTCACCCCTTTGTAGAATTAGAGGTATGTATGCAATTTCTAAATATTACAATAGTTTTGTTTATGATAACTCATTTATCCTCGAAAGAATCATCTTTTAAACATCCTCTAAAGGAAAGACTGTACATGTGTCGGGACAGATAACGCGCACTTTTTATCTCTAGCATGGAATACGGTGAAAATGTGGACATATTATGCTTACCGGTGCTCCATCTCCACAAAACGAATTGTCTGGATCCATAAATATTAATACCTACCAATAGACTCCACCTCGGGCCCGATCTGAACAAAGTAGACGTGCCCTAGCATGATAGGAAGACCGACAGGCATTCCCAAAAAATAAGTCCCTTCTCTAGTCCCCTAGGGACAAGGAAACGAAATGGCACCCCTCCCAATCCTTGAAAAATTGCGCCCGGTGCGGCGATACAA